>OX388305.1:1528756-1643756 GCA_947579605.1 Athripsodes cinereus
AATCGGCACATAAACCAGCAAAGTTTGCTAACACATTACAAAATAAATCTTACTAAACATACTACAATGAAAGAAAAACAGAACATGATAATTTTAAAGAATCACTGCCGAGTCCGAAAACCCGCCAATCATGCGCATACATCTGCCGCCTTCCCACACCACGACTACCCTCAATTTTTCCTTTCAAAATGGTAAAGGAATTTGAAATGTTACAAAACTACTCGGTTTTCTTTAAGAATATTTTCTCAAAATACCTCTTTCAAAAAAGTAACGAGTAGGTACTTGTACCGACTATTATGAAAAAAAAATTGTGCATATGCTTCGCGGGCCATACGTAGACCCCCAACGGGCCGCGGGTTGGCCACCCTTGATATATACCATAAGTGGGGTAGACAGCAGACCTAAAAGTTGGTAATTCACAGCAAATTATATCATTTCAATAATCTATCATCTATCATTTTAATTTATTTAGTGAAAATATAATGCTTTGTTGTTATAAAAATATTATGTTGCCTAATTCTTTATAATGATGACGAAAATAGCATTATTTGGGATTCGTACTCAGAAATGAAAAACATGATTTGCTCAAATTCATTTTCAAGGAAAAAATTGAGGGTAGTCGCGGTGTGGGAAGATGGCAGATGCCCTGGCTAAGAAACATCAGAGAGTGAACCGGAATCCATCATCACAATAAGTTTACAATGCTATGACAATTTTTTTTAACATAAGATTGTGATCGAAAAAAGCATCGATTTAGGTTTGGCATTACTGAAAGGAAAAACGATACATTTTATCTCGTGTCTGAGGGTCGTTACTTGAAGAAAGCGTTCAGGAAATATTTCTTCATTATAAATACAATACACAAAATTAATAAGACTGTACAAAAATTAATAATTATTGTGAAAAATATATCTAATTAAGGCTCTATGGATATTTATATTTTTATGCTTAGAAGTGTTTTATGGGGGAAAAAAAATATATTGATATTTTGTAGCACGAATATTTGCATTTTCATTTTTACATTTTCACTGACGTGGTAGGATCGGAGATGCCAACACTGGCATAGTTGTATTAGAATAGAGAGTCCAAATATTAAAATAAATCTTCACCTAAACGGATAAATAGGAGTCCTTGGACTCCTGAAATATCCGAGAAATAAAGATTTTCATTATTATATGATATAGAATTAATTGTGTGAGTCGAAAAAATTCTTTTGTTTCAAAATCTTGTTATTTGGCTTCTAAATAACAAGTTTCAGATAATTTGATTTTTTTTTTATTTCTAGATTTGCGAAAATAAATATGTTCATTGGAATGGACATTAAATAAAAATGAGGTTTCTGAAATGTTAATTTAAATTTATTTGATATATATTAATTGATTAACATAAAATTAAGAATATATTTACCTTTTCAAAAAAAATCCAGTAAAATTATACACAAACTATGTAAATATATCTTTAATTTTCTCAACCTAAAACCTGGCAGTGACACTTTGCGTAGACTCGTTGACAAATAATTAAATAAAAAATATAGTTAACTTTAAAAAATGGCGCAAAAAAAATATGTCGATAAAATAGACTTCATACCAATAATTTTCAATATTATTATTAGAAAAAAGCAATAGACGGGAGCGTAAAAAATATTACTAAAATGTATGTCCATTGGAATGGTACCAGGTCTGAAGAGGTTAAGTCCGCTGGGAACATCATTTGTGGAATATAACGACTGTCCAGTTACACAGCTTAACTAGTCGAAAATTTTGAAAATCTTGATTTAATTGGTAATTAATACATACGAGGTTTGTTCAGAAAAAAAGGGGATATATAAAATTTTGCGGGTTTGGAGAGTCCGATTGTCAAACTTTTTTTTTATTTGTTGGTAAACACGTTCCTGAAGTATGATCAAATTTTTAGCTGTATTTTTCAGCAAATTTTCAGCTGTTTTCAGTAAATTTTCAGCTGTATTGAATTTATTGAGTTCGTCGGTAGCCTGGAGGTAGAGTCTCGGCCTCGTGAACATGGGGTCCGTGGTTCGATACCAGGTGCCGGCAAACTCCCTTGTCACGACACAAGCTTTCAGTAGCTTACAGTGAAAGGTGTATAAGGTTGTATTTGGGTTTATAACAAACAAAACCCAGATATATCTTTTTAAAAAAAAAAATGTTTAATTTAAAAAGATGGGTCAAAGTATTTGTAAAACTACGGCTCTTTAAGATTTTCTTTATAGGAAATAAGAAAAAGTCACTGTTATGTTGTTACTCAAACTTTTAAATTTTTAATTTGGGGTTTAAAAAGCCTTAAATTAAAAACATTGCTCAAATTATCATTATTAATGATTAGAGTACGTTTATAAATCATAATATTTAACTAATTATTTTATTGTTATTTCATTCAGTCGTTTTTAATGTTTTTATTTCATAGCTATATGTTTCAATTTCATAGTTTTATTGTTTCTAGTACGTACCTATTGCCAACAACCTACTTTGTTTTTTTTTTGTAAACAGAAACACAACGTCTAACTCCCCTTTCACGACACAAGCTTTTAGTAGCTTACTGTGAAAGGTGTATAAGGTTGTATTTGGGTTTATAACAAAAACCCAGATATATCTTTTTTTTTTAAATTTCAATTCTAAGATACTATAAATCTGTTAAAATCGGAATAAATATATTGAAACAACCTCTTTTATGGGGTGTTCACATTTGGCGAATATCGCCAGCCGAATTTCAAAATATAACGCCAGGCGAAAAAACATAATTCGCCGTACACCCATTGATCGTCACACCTGTTCACACAAGTCCACCGATATAGAAACGATCTGTCAGATGCGCTTTGATTTTGGCACTGTTTTCAAAATGGCGTCGAGATGGAGATCGCGAAGTGTTTATTTTTAGTCGAAAATGTTATAGTAGAGGTTATAAGGCGCCTTTTAAGAAACAAACGCCACAAACCAACAAAAAAGATAACAGCTGTCACGAAGCGGGAAACATTATAAAATTTATAAGTAGGTTATAAAGCTTTTACCATAGATACAAACGCCGCGCATATCTGCGCATGTGCAAATCGTTCGATCGCCCGAGAAAGTTGGAAGGTGGTCAACTCGAGACGATATCGTTTCTACTGGTTTTTATCGTTTCAGACTAGCTGTCATTTTGTTCACACGGTTCAAATGGCTGGCGATATTTTGGTGCCCTAGCGATATTCGCCAAAGTGAGAACACCACATTAAGGAATCGAAGGGCTTTTATTCATCTTTTTGAGCTAATGACAAATAATATTTTTTTAATTCTCTCAAGTCTATCAGTACCATTAAGCCAGTATTGGCTTCTCCGACTCTAACACGTTAGTGGCTGGTGGACTCAGCTGACATAGCAGATCCCATCTTGAGATCCACACATCCACGAATGCTTTAAAGTATGCAGCATTTGTGTAAGATTGAGAATTAGTTTTTCATGAAATTATTTATTTATTTAATTGAGTTTACACATTATACACCAAAGCGCCGACTGTTGTCAACAAAATATATTAAAAAAAATACATACATGAGTACCTTAACAATAGACAATCCACCATCGACGTTTCCCAAAATAATTCAAGAAAAAATAACAATTAATCACATGAAAAGTGTTTAAATATAAGAAAACCGAAAAAAATCATGTTTTTTTGAAACCCATGGAATGACTTCATGAAATATAATATGTGTAACTTAAATCACTCGCAAACGAGAGCATGACCTTTTGCAAAAATAGAATAAAATGTTAACTTCAGTTTTTCCATAGAGCTTCCGGCGAAGAATTGGTCTCCCACTATTTAACGCAAGTTTTCGAGTGTCCTGTAAAAGTAAAAATGTTTTTATACATTTAGCGATGAGATTTGCCTCTTATCCTGAATATCTTAATTTTTGTTGGCACGGAGAGGGCAATCTGCATATTTATTACTCGCAGTTAGTCCGCCGGCTACTTCACTTGTTTTATTTGACATGATGTATAAATGTTAAACCTCGAAAACTTAAATTATTTACAATGTTCATATATGAATACAAAATATTGGTGTTGGTATTACAATACTCAGTACACAATTATTATACAATACAAGTAAGTACATATATCTTTTGATCAGCATTAGAAGGAAATCTCCTTTCAATAAACCTATTATTCACCGATATAATAGTAGATAGGTGGTAGTCTCAGCGGCGGTTACTCCTTAAGAGAATTGATGCGTTGTTATTAATAATAATAATACCTAATAATAATCTGGACAATTTATTAAGCGCCGTTTTGTGGTACAAACCACCGCAAGGGCGCATTTTCATTTTTTTTTTATTTATTTATTGTTATTTATCAAATTTTAATATATTTAATTTAACTATTAAAAAAATTTAATGTATTTCTAATTGTCACAAATTTGAAATACTAAACAATTATGTGAGCTCCAATTGCAGGCTTTATCACCTGTCACAAATTTTATTCACTAGTTCATTTTTTTTTAAATTTGTAATTTTTAATTAGTTTGAAAGTAATTTTAACACTTAAAAACAATTACCTTTATAAAACTATTGAAACTAGAAACACTGTATTAAAATTTTGATATTTTGAATCATTATTAGATAATATGTTAATTTTTAAAAATGAGACGTCAGAGGTTATTATAATTGGAAAACATTAAAGTGTCGTTTACTTGCCAAAGCACCTCAAGGACACTGAACAATTCATAAATTTTAGGACATTACATCCACGTCATATTATAAATAAATATAAACACATAGATTAAATGAGAATCTCGTATACATAGAGGTATCCACGTCAGAAGTTACATATTATATTGAGTCACATTGTACTCCTTTTTAAAATTCAATGCTTTTTTCTTATGTATCATGTCAAGTTCCCCCAATATTAACAATCGTGAGATCGTGTATGGTGGAATTGATCAACGTTATCCGTGGACATCGAAAGTGATCACTTAAGCCAGCCTAGAGCCAATTCGTAAGCGTTGAGACGCTTTTCTCACATCTTCGATTGGATTTGTTAAATAGCGTAAACATGGTTCTCCAATCGAAATTTCAGATTGTTTTTGTCGCGTGTTGCCCAAATCCAGTTAAACAAAAAAAAGTTGTTCACACTTCATGTTTGTTGGAAAATATGCCTTTAGGCCTTAAGAAAACCTGTAATACCTTTGTTTTATTAGAAAAGAAAAGAGTTTAATTTTTTATTATTGCATACACTCACACTATCAAGTTGCTTTCCTCACGGGGTAGGTAGAAAAGATGGAGCGCTTCTTACACCTGTCCTTGCAAAAAAAATTAGTTCCATCACATCCATAAAATTCCTCAAGCATGCTTTCCTGTTTAAAGTACAGACAGCCTCTTCATTTTTTAGAATGTAGTAAATTTTTTTTTATGTATTTTTTCTTAATTCCACCACACCCCACTAGATAAGCCCACCAGCCGCTTCTGCATTGTAATAGATATTATTATTATAGTTATATTATAAATACTTATTATATATGACAACAATACCACCTTCCCTCTCTCTCTCTCTCTCTCTTATGCCACCCTCTCCCATCTTCCTCCTCAAGGCGTCGGCAGGCGACGCGTCGTCGTTGTCGTCCCCATCTGGCGATGTGGGGGGGTGCAGGTAATGGGCTGCGAATAAGAGATAAATGAAAACACACCTCCTTGCGATCTATGAACGCCTGATATATGATATTATACTACCATAGTCGTGTTCACATTAACAAGTTTTTATTATTTATTTATTTATTTATTTTTAACGTGAATTAACATCATTTAACATTTTTAATCCAGTGATGGGACGTGTCACCCATCCAGAATGTCTTAATTTTTTGTAGGCACAGAAAGAATGGCTTCGTTGTTGTTTAGACACCCATCATCTACTACCCGAAAGTCTAATATTATTCATAGTGAAAGTAATACAGTGTTTTATTTTATTTATTTATTTATTCTTTACTGTACATTGATTACTTACAATTACAATAAAGGTAAACATTCATGTTAGATACAATCAATATTCAGAGGGCATTTTTTTTAAATCTATTAAAATGAACGTTCACAAAGTTATACCAAGAACTATACAATCATTATTTCATTATACCCAGCTTTGTATTTAATTTTCGATCTAATAAAAAAATAAAAAATAAATATTATTAGAGTTTTAAGTAACTTTTGCCCTGAAGATGCCGCAAGGCGAAAGCGCTCGGCAATTAGAATTTAGTCTATATATTATATTATCATGCCCAGTTAGGTAGACATTAGTGACTTATCTTTTAAAAACTGTTTTTGTAAATAAAATAAATAAATAAATAAATTGACTAAATAATCATACGTCATTTGTCGGCCGGTGTGGCGCGGAGGTAACGCGATTCCCGGCCAGGGCAAAGTGAAGAATGACCTTTTTCAATTTGTCCTGGGTCTGGATGTTACATGTATATGTGTGTAGCGCATTGTATATGTGTGTATCGTCGCGTTAGTACCCATAATACAAGATTCACCTGAGTTTGGGACTAGCTCGATCTGTGTGAATTGTCTATGTATGTATACGTGAAAATTAAACAGTGTTTAGTTTAACATTTTTAAAATTCATATTAAAATGAATTTTCACAACGTTAACGCACCTACTTTAAATTTAAAAAAAATATTCTTTACTGGAGACCACGCGGTTTGAAATCGCCGAAAAGTCTTGATGTAATTTTCTCTGTGTGAAAGGTGCTTGGGACAGGTGCCACCCCATTTCTTATCTCTTGCATAATAAATATTGTTTTGTGGGCTCCTGATAAACGACAACACACACACACGTCAATGTACTAAACATCGATTTATTTTATTTATTTATTTTCTTAGGCCTATATACTACAATATGTGTCATACATATTATATATAACACAGTTTCCTACATTTCTTTATGAATTCATAATTTTATCACACGATTTACACATGTAGCAATGAAAGATTGTCTCTTAGAGAATCAATTTTATTCGAAATAATATTTATAGATGTTCTCAGAAAGAACATCTATAAATATTAAGCTTCCCTCGCGGGGTAGGCAGAAAGGATCGAGCGCCACTACCTTCTATCCTTGCATACATCTTTCGCTTCCGTCACTGTCATACAATTCCTCATGCATGCTCTCCTGTTCAATGTGCTCAAAATGTGACCGTCTTGTAGGATTTGATTTATTTGATTCTCGGACGTCCACGTCTCCGAGCACCATTCCTCTCAGCCAAATATATATTCTTGGTCATTTTGTCCTCATTCATTCTTTCCACTTGCCCAAACCATCGCAACTCATTTAAATTATTATATATTATTATATAATTATTATATATATTCATTCCACATTCCTTTCGTATATCACTGTTACACACACGATCTCTCAGACTTTTTAAAATTTTAAGAAAGATATATATTTATAGCAGGCTAACTAGATATGTCTTAATTTAGCCTTGATTTACTGTGGTTAGTTGGATGAAATTTGAATTTGATACAGAGGATGGCCAAATTAATGTTCTCACTCAAAAAATCCAATTTATTTTCATCCCTTTTTCTCGCAGCAGTTTTGATGTTTCTGTTAAATCAACCTGTTTCTTTCTGTAATTGATAAGTGGTAGTATTGTTCATACCTCTTTTGGAATATGCAACGACATAATATTTTAATGTAGGTATATTATATTTTAACAAGCCACTGCTTGTCACTGTATTTATTATATGCGTGTGTGTGTATTAGTAGATACATATAATATTATGTATGTGGTAGATTGTTGTTGTCATTGTAAATCATTCATGATCAAATAGTTTTTCATAATGGCGTCCTGAGATATATCACAGATTACAGGGGTTCACAACATTTGTTATCGAAAAAACTTATTTTTATTCAGATAACGTGAACGTATATAAACGTCGATTATTTTTTGAACATACATATATAGTTTTTACACCTGGAGAATAAGAATCTGGTGAAATTTTGTTGAGTTTTTAAGCACAAAATTAATTATTTGAATTTTTCGTACCCGTTTGGCGTATCACCACTCACTAGTATACCAAAATTTTGCGTTTGACTGATTGTATGTAAGGTTAGATTAAGTCTGGTGTCATTTAATGCTTGTATTCGAAAAATGCTAATTATTAATTTTGTGCTCATTTACAAAATTTAGAAAGACTATCGTTTCTGGGGTGAAAGAATATATGTATATATAATTGTAAATGTATAGTACTAGGAAAAACTTTTGAAAATTCATTTTAAAAGAATAAAAATCAATTTAAAATAAAACACTGTATTACTTTCACTATGAACAAAATTTGACTCAGAGGCCTTTCGAGAAGACACCCATCATCAGTTTTTATTAGACTATTAGATTATTCTAATAAAAACTCATTGATAACGGGTGTCTTTCTTTAAGGCCTCAGAGTTAAATATTGTTCAAAGTGAAAGTAATACAGTGTTTTATTTTAAATCTTTTTTAATTCTATTCTTTATAATATTTACCCTCTTATACATTTTACAACTATGTTAATTCGTTCGAGGCTCGCGGACCATCTGTTGAAAACAAATGTTGTAATATTTTATACCTCATGGTTTCACTAGGTGCTGAGCCTACGGAGAAAAGAGAAGACGATATTTATTATCTATCTCTCTCTTTATAAATAATAAAGCAACACTTTGATAGGTGTTTTGTACAGGGTGTTGTACATTTAGAATTCTTGGCACTATATGACATGGTAGGCCCCACTGTTGTCAAATGTGATATTTAATAGAAAAAGTAATATTCACGAAAGTGTTGCCACATGTAGAATTATTTTTTGGTCACCACGTTTGATTACCTTTGGGCCGGCAAAAATAAAATAAAACCGGCAAAAATAAAATCCTACTCGAATATAAACTTTAGGAAATTATTATGTATTCGATTTAGATTTTATTTCTGCCGGTTTTATTTTTGCGTATTTTATTTTTGCCGACAGAAATAAAATCTAATTCGAATACTAATTTCCTTAAGTTTATGTTCCAGGTAGATTTTATTTCTGGCTAAAACCTACTTCGAATACTAATTTCCTAAAGTTTATATTCGAATTACATTTTATTTTTGCCCTTTTTTATTTTTGCAAATAAAAAAAAAGAATGAAAATATTTCGCCAAAATATCCAAATTATTGTACCAACAATTTTCATCCATAGAAAACTATATTTGGCAGATATCTGACATTGGGGCCTACCATCTCAATGAGTACCGAATTCTTTAAGTAGCATTCAAACTGTTTCACTTTGGATGATCATCCAGAGTCTCTGGGTCAAAGCTGTTCATCCAAAGTGAACACCTCTATTCACACTTATTCATCCTATGCTTTCACTGCCATGTCAACACTCACGGCCATGTTGTAGGTTGTTTGACCTATTTCGTCAAAAAATAACTAAAAAAAAAATTATAAGTAACAATTATTAAAAATTTGAACAAATTAAGTAATATAATTATTCTCGACAGCATGATAATTTTGTATGCGATTCTGACTTTCAATAGAAATTCACCGAGAATAAGACTAATAATGGGATAAAACTTGTTTATGGACGAATCAGTGACAGGACCTTTCATCAAAATTATGTCGGGTGGTAATCTCTTTCATCCGTCATCGCTAGTAGTGATCACTATTGATGAAACGTCTGTTCACACTTTTTCATTTTGGAGAATACCCCTTGAGATATTTCCAGAACTTCTGACCACTCCAAATCGAGTGTTTTATTTAACACACAGACTTATCACTTGACCTTACCAGCTTCTACTGAATTGAATGAAACCAACTGTCCACTTGGATACCACAGAAGTCTAGGGACTTCCATTTATCCGAAATCCTACACTTGAAACTATTATACAAGGCTTAGAAAAGACAACGTTACCTTATTTGGCAGTGACTTGGACGGGATTCGTCCGATTAAGCTGCCGGGAAACAAACTGAAGGCTTCGAAATTCTCTTGGGTTCAAGTTAGATCCAGAGCACTACTGAATAAGGTAACGTTGTCTTTTATAGCCTTATATGACAGTTTCATGTGACATTTACCGGTGGTTGTTTGAGATTGTGAAAAAGAAATTTATAATTATCTGATTTGTTTGTTTTTTGTCTACAATTTTGTTTTTTATATGACGTATATATTGGTTCTTTAATGGCATAAATAAATAAATAAATCTTTATTGGCCATAATTTTATACAAAAACATATTTAACGATGAAACTCAACATTACAAACGTGACAATTACCAAAATTAGGCCAAAAGGTGGAATTATTGCTGAGCAACGTGATCTCGAGCCCTAGTTGGCTGAGTTGCCTAATAAATAAAAAAAAAATTAATTTACATATCTAACCTCATACAATGGTTTATTGAAATAATGTAATTCGCAAAGAGGAAAAGTGCTTTTAATAAAACTGTAATTAAAATTGAGAGCAGCCTGTATATTATAATCTTAATCCATAAATACAACGCATAAATAATGAAGGTTTATTGTTGTATGTATTATAATATCTTATAATATAATAATGGTTAGCTTTTCCCTATCCAAATCTCATCCATCATCTCATATTTCTATCTAACCTTATTCATTTTTTTTATCATATAGGCATGTGGAAAGAATGAGTGATGATAGAATGATTCATTCGTTTGCCTATTATCTGTGCTCCTATCGGGAGCACATAATGAGTATAAGGAGTATTTAAATTTCAAATATATTGTGTCGTCTGCAGTGCTTGTCCAGTTTCATACAAAAATTATTTGTCCAATTCTGAGGGTTATGATCTTTGGATAGTCCCTCATGGACATTTCTGAGCATTATTCTTCTGTTCTTAGCCAGGTGCACTGCATTTTAAATTGATGGAATTACAGCCTGCTTGATTAGATCGGTCCAACGCATTGCAACTCTGTTCTTTCGCAGGCTGTACCCAAATCATTCTGCAGTTCTTCGGATATGTCGCTCCAACAAATTGAAAAACTGATAAAAATCATGTCAGGTCGAAAACAGACATATATAGTTTATTAAGACACAAGAAAGCATAATTTGTTTATTATTAGACGTCTCTCTCGGAATCAATAATCTATAGTAGAAAGAAACACTTGTTTCAAATTACAGAGTTAAAACAAATTTACTTGTATAAAATACCATCAATACATAACAAAAGAAAAAAAAACTAAATTTAAAATAATATCTCACACAAACCCAACACGTGGTAAGGGTAATGGACTGAAGGAGGAGGGAGGGGGCTAGCAGACAGCATTTTTTTTAAACTGAAGATTTAAAACATTTAGCGATTGTGAAACTCTATGCGAATAATCTACATAGAACATTGATAAATTCCTTTGTGGTATCTCGGGTAGATTACTGTAACGGTATTCTGGCCAATTTACCGCAATACCAGCTTCAGGGAATCCAATCTGTGCTCAACGCCGCTGCCCGCTTAGTTTTCAAAATGGACCAACGCTCCCATATAACTAGTACCCTCAAAAATCTACACTGGCTCAAGTGCGCTGAAAGGATTGCTTTCAAGATCTGCCTCACAGTTTTCAAATCCATTCATAATATGGCTCCATCATACATCTCCGAACTCTGTAGACAGCAAGTCCCAAATCAAAGACAAAGCACTCTTAGGTCAGGTTCTGATACGGGTGTCAGGTTGACGGAAATCAGTGTAAGAGGGAGACTTAAGTATTCCTTTCGAGCCTTCAGCTCGGCTGGACCATCCATGTGGAATGATCTTCCTGAACAAGTGCGTAAGACACAGTCTCTTGATCTGTTCAAGAGTCGATTAAAGACACACTTGTTTGGTATATCATATAAATGATATAAATTGTACAACTTATTGTTATTTATATATGTATAGTTTTTATTATATGCTTATTTATATATGTACTATATGTATCAGGCTTCAATCACAGGTATAAACACGATATTTTAGGATGCGCCCTTGAAGTGAATATATTCCACAAAACGGCGCACTATAAATTGTCTTGTTATTATTTATTATTATTATACAGCACACAAATATATTATATAAAGTAGGTACACTCTTGTACACCCAATACTCCAATCCAAAGTGCAAATTTATCCTATCCATACGAGCATTGTATGATGAGAGAGATACAGAGAGTTAGGGAGGCTCTATTATGTTTTCCAGATTACAACAACAGCACGTTGTTTAAACGCTGAAACAATTACATCGCTTCCAATGATAAGCATTCCTTATTACACAACTAGTACCTTCTACCAGATAATCAGATCAGTTTAGCAAGTACAATGCGAACCAGAAATACCGAACATACATAACAAATAGTGTGTAGACTCCTTATCAAATCATCAATATTATAATGACAATATTAGTTCTCAGTGGTGTAACTATAGGGTGGCAGGGCTGGCAAAATGCTACGGGCCCCCAACACGATTGGGGGCCCCCGGTCAGAGAGGCTGCGAGCTCAGAATTAACCAAACATTTTAAAAGAATTTTAGTAAAATTATAAATTTTATACAAGTACCTACTTAAAATTAAATAAAGTTAGACACAGCTAAAGACCATATACAAATTCAAATAAATAACAGTTTTGCGAAACAAAAAGCTCGGCGAAAAAAGTTTGTTAATTAATATCTTGTTAAAATCAAATTGTGTTATATGTTTATATGCTTTTGCATGCAAATAACTATGCTTTTGAAAAAAAAATAAAAGATATTTAATTAAAATGCACACAACATTAGTAATACTGTTGGGTAACTATGTACCTACTTCAGAAATTGATTAAAATTAAATTACAAAGTGACTATTTTTACTGGGGGGGCCTCATCCAATGAATTTGTCACGGGCCTCAGAAAATACAGTTACGCCAGTTTAAGTACTAGTATTATTACGTAGGGGTAGACGAACTTTGGTTCTTGAGCCAAATAATATAAGATAAAATAAGGGAAATTGCATTAGCTACAAATTCAGGACATATTTTGGGTTAGTTGGAAGAGATCGCGCCTTTGCGATAAACTCGCCCTCTGTATATTGATTGTATTTAATTTGAATGTATACCTTTTATGTAATTGTTTTTTATCAATGTACAGTAAAGAATGAATAAATAAATAAATAAATAATTACATATATAAGCTTTTTAGTGTAACACAAGTCTAAAACCTCTCAAGATTTGTTTTGAGTATTGATGTGTATATTTATTAGTATAAATTGATAACATTTATTCATATTTCACACACATGCATATACCTCATTGACTAAACGTGTTATGTTATGATAATATATAATAAATTCAGAACTCCCATAGACAACAAAATTATAGAGGATTTCGTTCAGAAGGTCGTCTAATTTTTACGCTATTCACATAATAAAAAATATTAAACATCCGTAGAATTAACATGACGATCAACATAACCCCAATTTAAAAAAAAATTCTCTGTATTTCTCGTGTACATAATAATGTATTTAACATAGTACCTATGTAACTTGGTCGATAATGTTATTATTATTATTAGATATATACTTAATAATATTATAATGTTGTCTTATCTGTTCAACGTAAGTAGTAATAGAGAGACCGAATATGTAATGCCACATTATACCAGTATCATTGTACTAACCAGGAAGGAAGATAGGCCAGGGGGCGAGACATTTGAATTATAATTTAATTAAAATATAATTTGATTATAATAAAAGTTTAGATAATAAAACACGCAAGCCGTCCTCCCAGTTTCACTAAATAAAATGAGAAAATTTAAATCTGAACAATCCTACCTACACGTGAAGCTATCATCGGGGTTTATAAGAGAGAATATCGGAGCCTTCTGCAAGTCGCCTGGTAACTTGATTGGACAAAGCACTACTCGCGACAAGGTTAGGGATGTGGGTTCAAGTCCCGTCAAATGTACAATAAAATAAGGCATTCAAGATAGGTGGCAAACCTCATCGCAGAATTTTACAGTATGACAAACTGAAATGTGGTAGACCTATTTTTCGCGACGTGCTCCGCGGGTTCGAAAAAATAGACATTTTACATCTTAAGCTCTGCGATGAGGTTTTGTCACCTATTTTTTTTAAATCCTGAATGTTTTATTTATTTGTTAGCATGGAGAGATAGCTTGCATGTTTATTACATACACCTGGCTTGCTGGCTGCCTCACTTGTGGGATATGTCGCCATGTTATATAACACATTATATTTTTACTGAATTTTCAAATACTATATTTGACAGTGGTATCGTGTTGCTCGAGATATGAAAGTGGGGAAAAGTTTTGAAGAGGCCTATATCCGGAATTGGAGAGGAGAAGGCTAGCAGTAAGTAAGTAAGTTAGTTTATTTGGCTACAACGTTGAGCAATGTATGTCCTAATTCTGTCCTAAAAAGAAACTTTTTGGTCACGTGACATAAGATAAATAAACCCACACACGGGGTTAATATTAAATTTTGCAGTATCGTAGTTTTGTATATTAAGATATTCAAAAGCGGATGTCCGGTGGTGTCCATTGAAGTGTGGTAGAGAAATTGCTTCCAACTCCTTCTTATACAATAATAACACTATCTTCTTCTTATTCTACTCCCCTCAGAGAGAGAGGGGGGAGGGGGGGAGTTATATAAGGATTGGGGTTTGACTAAAGTTTATCCTTGCTGCTGCTACAAAACTTTCCCTCGTATCGACTCCTGATAGATAACACAGTCCGATACATTTATTTTAAGACTCCCTATTAGTTGTATTATCCGATTGTAATGTGTAGTTTACACATTTTGATTACCTATAGACTCCTGTAATAATATATCTTTGAATCAGCAGAAACAATGTTTTTGTTGTAGATTATTCTAAAAGTACTGGATTAAAGTTTTATCTCACTCTGTCACGTAACGTTTTCTCAGCGCTCGCATCTTAAACTGCATTTATTCCACTTTCGTCCTTCTTCAACCACATGCATATTACGCTTGCATACAAACATAAAAAGAATTAACCTTAAAATAATAAAGCAACAACGAACTAACTGGATTGGCCACAACATCAGGCACCCAGGTCTGATCATCACCATCGCAGAGGGCAATACCGAAGGCAGAAATGGTTGAGGCTTACAAAGAGACACTTATATGGACCAACTGAAGAAGGACATGAACTGTGGCACATAGGTAGTAGAACTAAAGAAACTAGCTGAAAATAGGGAGGAATGGAGAAGAAAATCGAAACTCGTTGCAAACTAATCCAATGGATTGATATAAAAAACAAGTGTCGGTACAAGAATGATATTTTATCACAAGCATTTTTGCCATGTTCGACACATAGCACACGCAATAGTAAAATATAAATAAAGTTAAGAACTTCGCACATAAAATGTTAAATAAATGTTAGAAGGTGCATTTAAAAATGATGTATGCATGCGCCTTGCTGAAGATATTCTGAAAAAATATACCTCCTGAAAAAGGTTGATTGTATCAGGCGTACATAACATTATAAGGGTAGTACATAATATCTAATATGCTGATATTGTACATGTAAAGGCGGTATATTTTTACAGTGTTAATAGTATTATGATAATAATAACATGATATCACGTATGCATATTATCAATGACCTTGCGGAAACACCCCTTCGTCCCCGCTGACGCCCTGATATCCTCCCACCCCTGGCAAGGTGTTGTACAGAGGATGGGTATATCACTTAGTGGGTGTCAAAACGGCCGTTAGCCGCAGATAACGACAGGGACTGCCTCCCGCCGGAGCTACGGGATCTCTTGGATAAGGACAGGGTTGTCAAAATTTAATGATCATCATTAATGTTTTGTTCATATTACAATCGAATATATTCAAATGGGTATTGTGTATAACTGGAACCGTTATATAGATTTATCTCATAAATATCATAATCAAATTTGATATATCATTGGAACTGTTGATCCGATTTATCCCATTAATATATCGTTATCAATTTAACCTAATGTAGAAATGGGGTAGGAGGGGTCTTTTTGATGGGACTGTGGGGCTCAGTCCCAAATCCCAACACCTGCTGGAGGAGTGTCCAGGAATATAGTATGAGGGAGACTGGATGGACATTCATTGGTCGACCCCAGAGCCGGTGCAGTAGCCTTCTGGACGGTAGCCATGGATTTGATTTTCAGTGACAATCGGACGCAGCAATCTTGTTTAGAAATACAATACAAGCTGAAGCCATACAAATAAAAATACTCATATGTCAATTTATTTTATTATTAAAAAAATCTTTTTTTAACCACATCATAATTATTTGCTTTCTTGCACTGGTATTAAATAGGTGTAAACACTTGTATTGTTTACATTTGTCTATGCTACTTCAACTTAACTAAATATTGTTTGTGGTCTTTATTTATGAATGTTGCATATGTCAAAAATTTGTCAAGAATTGTAACTCGTTTATTGTTTTTGTTGTGTATTTTACTTATTGATTTTATGTGTTCTATGAAATGTGCATGTGTTTTTATAATAATTTTGTTAAAAAGCCTTATGATGGTTAAATAAATAAATGCAATTAATATTTTTTTTTTAATTTTTCTGGAAAACATTATAATTATGCCTACTGCTTGTTTATGGTCTTAATGTGTGTGTATTTTTAATTTTATTTCTATTATTTCTGTTGATATTTATATTTGTTTGTTATGTATGTTTTTTAAATTTTATTACCGGGTTAGTTGGAAGACATCGCATTCTAGCGATAAACTCGCCCTCTGTGTATTGAATTGTATAACTTATACTTTTATGATACTTTGTATTGATTTGAAATAATGTAACCAATGTACAGTAAATCATAAAATAAAATACATAATGTATAAATAGAAATATGGCTTAGAAAAGTTTGGCTTAGAAAAATAATATTTTTGTGACAACCCTGATTTAGTTGCGTCGGATAACGCGCCGTTAAGTGTACGACGGTTGATGCTAATGGCGCCCGTGGAAAAATAGATAACAGAACTTTTCTACATCTAACACCCCCGCACACACCCCCCACACCAACCCATATACATTCTCATGATAGGTAGGACACTGTTATAATGTATACTGACATAATGTTATACATAAATTATTTGTCCTGTGAAGTCCCCGTCTATTAATAATATATCTCCCACTTTTTTCTGTAAGTTTTCGAGTGTCCTGTAAAAGGCAGGTGTTCCTGAAACATCACGTATAAGACATTTAACATCTTCACTTATCCTGAATGTCTTATTTATATTTATTGGCACAGAGAACACATTGACGAAATGCTAAATGGGACTGTTCACCCTATTTAGCACTGACCGATTTATATTCAATTTGACTCATTTGTTTATATTGATTTGAATATACTGACGTGAAGTTATTTTTGAACCCTTTACACTTGAAATAACTTTGATATACTACATAATTCTTTTTTGTATTTTTTTTAATTGACGTTTCCTATATGTATGATGTTACTGAAAGTGATTTTTTCAATTTGTTAAAAAGAAAAAACATTGTAAAAACTGACGATTGCAAGTGCCCAAATAGTGGCTTACGGATGATGGAAAAGAATAAAGAATAAAGAAAACGATTTGCGTGTTTATTGCATGCAGTTATTCATTCCGCTGGTTACACCGCTTGTGTTAAGTGCCGCTTTGCTAATATTATTATAACCTGATGACAAGCTGATTAGAGCTTATCGGGATTTTGCAAACATATTGTAATTTAATAAAGGATTTTATATATTAAAAAAAAAATTCACATTAATTTATGTTGACTATTTTTTGGGTTATTTGGAAGTGGTCGCGCCTTTGCGATAAACTCTCCCTTTGGATAATAAAATCTAATTTGAATGTATTTTTCTATAAAATTCTATATATTGTGATCAATCATCAATGTACAGTAAATAAAGAATGAATAAATAAATAGATAATTATCACACAAATTTTCATTACACATTTTCTCTATTGTAAAATGTTGCTTTTTTTAAACCATCAAATCTTTAGAATTAATTATATTTTTTGGCGCATAGGGGACATTTTTTCTACGATATTGATTTTTTTAAGACTGAGAAAGGAAATTGTCAATGTCTTCTGTCTTGAGTGTGAAAAAACACTTGTTTTTTTTTAATTTCAATATCCAATTCTACTACCTGGTGGTGTAACAAGGATGGATAGGGTGAGAAATGCCCATATCCGTGGTAGTTTCAAAGTCGCTCCCATCGGTGAAAAAATAACCGAAAACCGATTAAGATGGTACGGGCACATCTTGAGACTACCACAGGGTAACAAGATCAAAAAGACAATGAACGTAGAAGTGGGGCCCAGAGGACCAGGCAGACCAGTGACCACCTGGATGTCCACAATTGCCAGGGATATGAAGGAGGCAAAGTTGCGCGCGGAGGATGCAGGGGACCGGAAAATTTGGAAGATGAGGACTAGGAGAGCCGACCCCAAGTAAATGGGATAAAGGCGAGGGCGAAGAAGAATATCCAATTCTGCTACCTCAACACCTACACAGTGGATAATTTATATTATGCTTTTAAATGTCAATAATCTGCAAGCTTAAAGCTTCTCATGGTTCAGATAAATATCTTTATGGGATTGATAGATAAAAGATAAACTTTACAGGTTAAAATATATCTTAAAGTGAAGGCTTTGTGTAGTAATAAAAGAATATATCTTAAGTAGCATTCAGACTGCTTCACTTTGGATGATCATCCAGAGTGTTAGGGTCAAAACTGTTCATCGAAAGTGAACACCTCTATTCACATTTATTTATCCTTTGTTTTCACTGTCATGTCAACACTCACAATCATGTTGTATGAAGTTTGATGTATTTTCGTAAAAAAATAATTGAATAAATGAAAAATAACAGTTACTTATTAAAAATTAAAATAAATTCGTATAATTATCGACAGCATGATAATTTTGTTTATTTAATACCAATTCATAGAGAATAAGACAAATGATAATAGGATTAAACTTGTTTATGGTCGTTTCAGTGAAAAATTTCATCAAAATTATGTCGGGTAGAAATCGTTTTCATCCGTCATCGCTAGTAGTGATCACTATTGATGAAACGTCTGTCAACACCTTTTCATTTTTCGAGAATCATCCAGAGTGATCACTGAAAGTGAACAAGTGTGAATACCCCTCAAGTAAAACGTGGAAAATTTATTCAATTTACTTGAGTTTATCTAGATTTTTGATAAATAAATCTTCTTAATCTCCATCTTATGTAGTAGTAGTATAGGGATATTGTATATGTACAGCTGGATGGCACATTACCTCCCTCTTTGCTTTAACTGTATTTTTATTATTATTATTATTAGTGGAGACCTATTTCCGTTTTTTTTTTCAGTGAAGTCTAAGAGTGTTTTTCACAAAAGATTTTTATATTATCTTAATGTTCTTTTAGGTACGTACTATTTCATTTGTACTTTTATTATTACTTCGCGTTTGTAACAAACATACCGATATCAGAACTAGGAAAAATATGTCTATTTAATTGGATAAAGCACACCTCGCGATAAGGATGGGTTGCATTATGCATGGTCTCCTTATTTTATGAAAAATGCCTTTTTTCATTATGTCCTGAGTCTGGGCGATACATGTAGGTATATGTATGTGTTTGGTGCATTGTAGTTAATTATGTGTGTCATCGCTTTGGTACCAATAACGGGTTCAAAATTAAAAATCAGAGTTTGGGACTAGCTCGAACTGTCCTAATTTTCCACAATGTTTTGTGTTAAAAAATATATATTTCCAAAAAAAAACTACAAATGCTTATAAGTATATTTTTATGCACAAAAATTATAATTATTTGGTGAATATTTGTTTTTATAGCGCAGCGAAAACGTTCTTAGATTTTAAACATTTGTTTTTCATTGCAGGAATATAGCAGCATAATTATCAAAAAAAAATATATAAAAAAATTACCTTGACATTTTCAAGTGTACATCTAAATCAGGTTTAGTTGTACAGGTGCAAATGTTTGTAAGTGCGACTGTATATTTTTTTGTTATTTAGGTAGGCGGTTTAAAAATAATAATAATGGGTAGTCGCGGTAGTACTATAATACGCTATCGGAGGTTGAATGTAGTAGATAGTAGTACAACTCCTCTCGAAGGTAGCAGCAGGTATTCAAATGTGAGTTTTAGACGCTCGTTAAGATACTATCTTCATCACAATCATGAAATATTTAACTGTTTAACTGCCAACCAACCAGCCCACCATCAGACTAGCTTTTAAGGTCTTACGGTAAAATTACCGAACACAAATTGAACAGATCTAATTTTCAAATATCTCAAAAAGAAAGCCATGTTTATCCACACAATGTGATATTGTGCAAAATTTAATCGAAAGAAGTGGGAAAGGCGTTCGAACTTGCATGTCATTGCATGAAATTAGTTTGTTGGGTACCCACTTGCTGGATATGCCCTGCTACTTACTTACTTACTGCCGAACAGCCCTTGCAGGACCTTTGCCGCCGAAACAATAGATCTCCAAGCCTTTCTATCTTGAGCAATTGATTGCCAGTCGTCTTTAGCATTTAATTCCACTAGATCTCGGTTGATGTTATCCAAAAATCTTTGTCTTGGTCTGCCTAACGGTCTTCAGCCCTCGAGTATACCCTGATGGTATGGAATAATTCTTACATTTATCAAATTATTTGATACCTTTTTAAGAAGCACGAACGTCGAACGTGGCTCGAGCGTTGGACTAAATGAAACGAATAAAGTGCCTCAGAACAGATCCAATTGGCGTTCTTTTTCCTTCTATATTCCACAAGAGACTTGGCAATGGATTCGAAAGGACCACGCATTAAATTAAATTTTCCATAAAATTACAAAAGTTAATGTGTCAATGGAAAAAATAGCGTTTTAAAACCGAGTTTATTAGTCATGTTATTATTTTATCATGTTGTAAGTATGTTGGCTACACCATCTATAGGAGATATTTTCAAGGTTGTTAAGAATATAATATAATATCGTTTTGTTTTGTAATATTTTTATTGCAAAACTGCCTGTTTCCAAAATATGTTACTGTCACTCGGTTCTAATAAGCACTCTATCCATTACTTTTATTTAAAATCTAATGTAAAATAATATATGGGATTTTTACCGGCAGTAATGTGTATATAGATTATTATTGGAACCGACCGTAAATGATGGTTTGACACAAAGTTTAATTTCATAGAATGTAAATATCAAATTCGATAGAAACCGTTCGGTTCACCGTCTCGGTAAAATTCGGTCAAAAATATCGGTAAAAAACGACGGAACCTTTATCACTCTTATAACACTATTTTAAATTAACATTTTCGCTGCTACCTTATTCTTTAATGGTCCGTATTTTTGAATGTTATTGTGTATAATCTCTATTATATTATATGTTCTTTTTTACTCTTCTTTCTTTATTTTATTTTTCATCGTCCTTTAATGAAATTAATGTGATGACAATGATTTGGTAACAAATCCTGTTGTTGTTCGCTCGATCGCGTGTTGATAAGAATAATAATATTATTATTAATTACGACATTGGTATTTTTAATGTTAACAACTTTTTCATTCATTGTTCAAATAATATGTACATTGTTTTTGTGACGTTTTGTAGCGTTAGTGTTAAACCAATCAAATACTTAACATCTCAATTAGATCCCACACCCCAATGATTTTCTCTTTCCATTCTTTTTTCACTGTTCACTCTATTTGAAATAACTAAATATTGACTAATATTTTATTTTTTATTATTTATTTTAAAATATAAAAATGCATATATACAACACATCAATTCAAAAATATATAATTTACCATCCTATTCAAATATTTATTTATTTATTCTTTACTTTAGGTACAATGACTAAATGCAAATTTACACAAAAATACATTCAAATAAATAACATTCATATAATACATATACAGTGGGCGAGTTATCGCAGAGGCGCGTTTTCTTCCAACTAACCCGATTTCATGTATCTAATTTAAAGATATTTTCTTGTGTATGGGATAGAATCACCCAATCATATTCCTAATTCTACATATGAACAATAATAAATTTAACAAATAGCGAGTTCTATTTAAAAAATTGAGGTGGTTTGAAGTGGAAAGAATGACAAAGAGGATATATTTATCTGAAAGAAGGGGCAGAGAAATCGACGTGTGTATGTATGAGAAATTTTATGAATGTAGAAGATGCGATAGAAGTACGTAATGATAGATCCATATAACGTTCCGCTCTCTTTGCCTACCCCACTTGGGACACGGCGTGCTGGTATAGAGACAATCTGCACTTTTATGCAGAACGTCTGCTGGCTACCCCACTTGTGCAAAATGCCGTGATGGTATGAATGAATAAATAATAAATATAATATACAAAATTACATTCTAAACGATTGCATTTTAAACAGACGTGTGCATTAATATACACTGTTGTAATGTACCTAATGGTAAATATAATAGAAGATAATAATAATAATCTTCCACCAGTACCTAGTGGCGTCATGTTATTATCTCGATCTCAATGTTTGGTGTTGTAGAAAGATAAGAAGAAGATCGTCCGTGTGTCCTGTGGAGGAGGGTGTTGATTGTGGGGGTGGAGAGAGAGTGTAGAGTCCTCCCAAACCTCCCCAAGGGTTCTGTAGGGGGAGAATAATACTTGGATACCTAACATATTAAATAGAAATAATATGTAAATAATATATTTGTTATGTTTTATATGTACGTATACCATCGCGTCACTTCCCTCCTGGGGTAGGCATCAAGGATAGAGTGCCACTAACTCCTGTCCTTGTACACGCCTTTTGCTTCCATTTCATCAATGCAATTCCTCATGCATGCTCTCCCGTTCATTATATTCAACACTTATCTAAAATGTGTTTTGACTAGGCCTACTGAATAACAATATATCTTCAATTTTTCTGACAAGCTTTGCATACGTCACGCCAAATATATCAATGTATCTAGCCAGACCATCAAACATTTGAACAGTCCTTCCTATTGGGGACTTTACCAATATGTTTGTTCTGCTTTGAGGCTAGTAAAACATTATGGGTTTTTCCCACCACTTTCTCCTGGATGTTTCAAGAGCAAAGCTCCTATATCATCCAGACTCAACGAAACAAAACATTTTTTTTCAAGAGAGGGCTCAGGATTTGCCAGAAGGACTCCCCCCAACAAAATCCTCCCTAAAATTACAAAACCCTTAATTTTCCTTGGAGGAGATACTCACTTCAAGGCACTACTCACTGCTACAATATTCTTACAAACTTTATTCTTACAGTTACGTATTGCTACGTACTAAAACTCTTTGAGGCTGGTAAAAAAATCGTGATGCCGAGACCGTTCATATTATGTCATGATTTATCACAACTATTGATTTTGAGATGTGTAGTTATAGTATTGAGCCCACGATATATTATAATATAATAATGTTTCAACTATCTTCCATTATCTGCCTCTGTGGATTCTCTAGCTGTCATGGATTCTTTATCTTCACTCTTCCAGTAGCTCACCTTTCCGATCCGATATACCGACCATCTCCCATCTCCCCCCCCCACCCCTATCACACAGTCAGTCGCCTTTCCTCGCCAATATTTCAGTAACAACACACACCCCCACCCACACCCCTTTTTCCATGTAATATTTCTCATCGTACCTTCGCGTCGGGATGCATACAGATTCTTAAACTTTGAATTAAAAAAAATAATATTCAGTGAAGATATATTTTAAAAAAGCTACTATGGTTTGGGCATTTGGAAAGAATGAATGAGGACAGAATGACCAAGAAGATATATTTGGCTGAGAGGTATGGTGTTCGGAGACTTGTACGTGCGAGGATCAAATGGCAAGATCATTTAAATCAAATCCCACAGGACGGTCACGTGTTGAGCACATTTAACAGGAGAGCATGCATGGGGAATTGTATGACAGTGACGGAAGTTGAGATGTATGCAAGGATAGAAAGAAGCGGCGCTCGATCCTTTCTGCCTACCCCGCGAGGGAAGCGGCTTGATGGTATGCATGTATGTATGTATGATCCTTTAAATATGTATTGTGAAAAATAAATTATATAAAAATACGCGAATCACAGTTTGAATGTAGTGGAGAGAGTAAAAGCGGCTAAAGTGGGTAAGCGGTCCAGATATTCTTCCTCGGTATCGCGTGGTGAGAGAAGATAACAACACTGCAGTCCGCCGGTTACTACTCTATCTACTCTTCTCCATATCTCTCCAAAATGTTATATAATACCTATTGACATTACAATATATTATGTAGCTATATAATATATATCACACATAATATGTATATTGACTTCTATGGCTATAATTCTATGGAATTTCATTGGATTCGACTATTTTGGGCAATGCAGTTTTATAGAACCCCTTTATTTAACTTCATTTCAATACTATTTAATGATTTTTTATTTATTTATTTATTTTTACTGTTCATTGATTACAAGCAAGTTTATATAAAATACATTTATTTATTTTTTATATATTTATTCCAAAAACAGTTATTATGTACAAACAAACAAAATATCAACATTAGGTATGGAATATAATATTGCCCCACTAGACTAAGGTCTGTTCTGAGGCAATAGCAAAACAAAAGTGATGGGAAATGCTTCGGAAGATAGATTTAGAAGATATTATTCAAATTCAAATATTTTTTATTTAAATAAAATTTACAAATTAACAATATTACATACACACCTTATTACTAAAAAAAAACACATTTATTACATATTTGACCCTCAAAATAGAATTGTTCAGCAATGAGTTACGATAATTCATATTTGTATTTGTGTACCTTCTGAGACCAGCGATCTCGTTGCTGACTGAAAGAGCTTGTTGAAATTAAAAAAAAAACATTTTTTTAGCAAGATTGTGAGGAAATATCGAAAAGCATTAATATTTACATTGATAAATTATATATATTACATTATTGCATAATGTGAAATTTTCATCCCTTTACGATAAACTCGCCATCATCCCCTCAATACAACATGATAATGTAACTTCTAACAACATCTCCATGCAGCACATTCACCACCCTTTACCCGCCTGCCGTACGATAGGCGGCTATCAGGATGTAATGCTGGCACCCACAATATTATTATATACCAATATTATACAGTATTGATAGTAATATTCACATCAATATAATGTGCCGAGGATATCGGCTATTTTAAAAATCATAATACTATCGACAAAAAGGATATATTATCGACTGCCTAGTTCCATAACTTGATATGTCGAAAAATTTGATTTAATGGGGAAATTTCACAAAAAAAAATCAGCTCAAAAAACAGAACACAAAATTAAAAGGTGCTTTTAATATTTTTGAATGTGCATTTTTAAGGCTTTTATCACCATTTGAAAAAGCAATTTTCGCACTTCGCTGCAAAAAGGTCCACTCGTGACGGAGCACTGTGTAACGTCATCAGCCGCTACAAACAGTATACTAAGAGTGAAATGTGTGCCTATACAACATAGCGTCTAGCGACGTCACAACGAACTAATTCAATAACAGAAAATATGATTTTTTTTGAAATGAAAATAATGAATGAAAGGTTTTATTTTATCGTTTCTTATTAGGATATTCGCGATCAGCGTACTTTTATTAATATAAATTGATAACATTATTTATTCACATTCATTTTCCCCATTGTTTATCCACACAATCAACACCACGCTTTCAATTCCACAAACAAATAACTATAAAAAAATAACTAAGTATAAAAAACAAATAACTATAAAAAAATTCCACAAACAAATTACTATAAGAAAATAAACGGTTTAAATATAAAATATTTATTTAGAACATTTACCAATCCTTCATTGTTTTTCTAGATTTGAACACAACGTGCAGATGACAAAACCATGAGAGGAGAACCGTGTATACACAAAATAACATTGCACAAAATCTAATCGAAAAAGGCTTACCAACGCTTATG
Organism: Athripsodes cinereus; assembly: GCA_947579605.1. NCBI lineage: Eukaryota > Metazoa > Arthropoda > Insecta > Trichoptera > Leptoceridae > Athripsodes > Athripsodes cinereus. The sequence continues at coordinate 1,554,664 of OX388305.1, forward strand.
AATTAATTCTAGGCTGACTTAAGTTATCACTTTTGGTGTCTATGAGCAACGTTTACCAATTCCGAAGCCAGCCTAGATCCAATTCGTAACCGTTGGGACGCCTTTCTCACTTCTTCCGATAAGATTTTGCACAATGTTACATTGTGTAAACATGGTTCTCCAATCGAGATATCTCATTAATTAAATATTTAGTATTGAAAAAAAATAATGTACTCATTTTCAATTCCACGTATAAATATTTCGAATTGTTCAACTATTGAACGGAACAAAGACAACGTTAGTTTTAAACAGTACGATTATTATTTAGTATATTTCACTTTCTGCTGTGTTTTTAAAGCATAATATAAACATACCAAAATTACAAAAATGGCGATTTCTCGAATATAAGACATTTCTACTTGTTGAACTATGGAACTGGACAGGCGATATAATATACATACAACAAGGAAATACGTCATAATTGATTTTAAAATGATTGTTAATTTCTGTTTTTCTCTCTGTTCCATCACAGCATATCTCACTAAAAGGGTAGCCACTGTAGACTAACTGGACACATGCACGTATTGAGCTTTTAATTGTACTGTGGAGCAGAAGCTTAGCAATTTTTTGTTATTACAAAACCAACAAATTTGTGGACCTTTTTTTCTCTTAACTTTTACCCCCCGCCCCCTGTCGCTAGTTTTTTTTAATTTGATATAGGAATTTTGAGACAACTTTTATGTTTTTTGCGTGTAGTTGCTGCGCTGGCTACCTCACTGCCGTGATCGTATGAATGAATTTTACAAATTTCAAAGTTTCCTCGATTTTAGAAACCGCTTAATGTTGTGAGTTTCTAAGGGGCAGGGTAGCTTCCCACTTAAATGTCGATTTTGGGCTAAGCGAAAAATGTTTTTTTTTCCAATCAAAATTCATCCTGAGTGTGTGTGTTACATGTATAATTTATGTGTTTATTATATTGTATATAATTATGTATCGTCGCGTTAGTACTCATAATATAAGATTAGGATTAGCTAGTTTTTTTTTTAAACTTTTATTAATAAAAAATGTGTTTACAAAGTCTATATAAAGTCTTATTTTGCCTAATCCCTTATGGGGATTTTGGGCTGTGATCTTAAATATCTTACATTAAAATAATAAAATTAAACAATCAAAAAATAAATACTGTACATATGTTATACCCATAATAAATTCTGTCCGTCCCGCAAAGTCCAGAACAACCCGTGCCCAGCCCTTAGATCAACCATCGAGGATTTTTGTGTAATATGTATCCTTTAACCTTCTTTTTGAACTCCTCGATGGATTCGAATTGCTTCAAACAGGCAGGCATGGGGTTCCAAACCTTGGGCAGCAACACATCGTCGGTCCTGCGCCCATAGTCATTGTAAAATTTGTTAATTCGCAAGAGTTTGTTAGCCACTGATCTAGTCTGTCTACCATGTGCTATTAAAAGTCCGTCTTTAGGTCTTAAAAAATGCTCAACCAGAATGCTATACTCCACCCTCCTCTGAAGAGACAACACTTAACATCGATCAAAAATACATTTATTTTTTCTTTTTAATTTTTTATGTAAATTCTCCAAACGTAGGTATATTATGTTGTGTTACTTTTTGATGTCAAACACTTTTATATACAGAATCTTCTAGCAAAAAAATCTAATAAGTAGCTTTTGAAATCATAACATTAAGGCGAAATCTACATCAGTTTAATAATAATATTATACAAAACATACACAGGACATGTTATGCGATATTGGCACTTATGTTACGACCACAATATCACCATTGAATATAATGGGTTTATATATAATTTTTAGTCATAAGTGTTATCAGATTGAGAGACCCTAAGGTGTATTTTTGAATGCCTATCATCCTTCCGCTTTGTGGCCTCTATGCGTAGGTTTTCAAGCGGAAATGAAAGATGCTGCTGTATGGTCTAAAGCTTAAAGCGAATACTAGGATCGTATTGCGTGTAAGGCTATGGTGCGTTCTTGTTTTTTCTACCTTAGCTTAAAAATTACTAACATATTCGACACATTCGACAATAAAGCTTGTTTCCCTATCATTTTGATATGGTGGGTGTACGAAACTTTGTAATTGCTTATTTTTGTTTCTTGATGATTCTTTATATTTCTTTTAATTTCATTGTCACGTTGACAGGTTTTACACAAATATAATATATTACAATACACAATCATATTAACCAATCATTTACAGATTGCACATTTGTATTCGAATATTTTTACATAGCTAAAAAGAAAGTTAAAATAATAATTAGAAATCAAACATCAAAATACAAATGAAGGAAAAAACAACAACAAAAGAAGTTACTTAAAAATAGATGATGATGTTGACAAACAATAAAAGTGGCTCCAAACTATGCAGTAAAAGTTGAAAAAAAAATAATCAAATGAAACAACATAAAAAGAAAAATCACATAAATCTGAGGAAAGGATGACAAAGAGGATATACGTATCTGAAAGAGGGGCCACACCGGCCGCTGTGGCGTAGTTAGTTAGTCTGTCACCTGATGTTAGACATTAAATGATATAGGGTATGGGCCTGAATTGTACTCTGCCTCGGTGAAAAGCTCGCTCTCCTGTATGTTCTCTATTGAAAATCGGCTGTAAAGTGGTTCGTAAGATTTTATCTCTCTCTCTCCGTCTTTATCCTTTTCGCATACCTGAAGGTTGTGATTTCCATTTTTTACTACCACCTCCTCAATGGACTAACGAAATGTAAAATAGAAAAAACAACATACCGTCATTGCATATTCAAAAAGAAGTATGTGTGAACATTTTTATTTAGGCATACTCCTTAAAAACCGTTCATTAGGGCGTTAAAATTTTTGTTTGAACTTATGGCATGTGACATTATTCTGCTAGTATTGAATTTTATTATATTATGCTAAGACTCACTTTATAAAATGGTTATGATGTCATTATAAGCAGTTTATTCTAGAAATATCAAAACATTTATAAATTCACATACTTCTTTTTGAATATGCAACGACGATACCTACCTTCGAAGTCCATACAGTTTTGAAACTAATCTAGAAGTGTTGCATTTTAAAAAATAAAATTAATATGTTATTGTTCAAGGGTTTGTGTGTTTTCGTCGTGAATAAACATATTGAAGAATTAAATAAATATGTAATAAATAACAAAAGCACAATGATAATTATAAAACGTTCCGTGGAGCACCCAGAAAATAATTAGTTTCTCAATCTTTTCCGTAAGTTTTCGAGTGTCCTGTAAAAGGCAGATGTTCGATAAAATAAAGACATGTTACATCTTGAATACAGCTATGAGGTTTGCCACCCATTCTTAATTTGTTATTTTTTTTTATTGAGACGGAGAAGACGCCATGTTTATTATATGCAGCTGATCTGCTCTGGCTACCACTTGTGGGATATGTCGTGATGGTGTAGTAGTACTCGTAGTAAGAACACCAAAAGACCATGTGAATCGGATGGCTGAAAACAGAATCATGTGTATAGCATAGCTGCATTAAAGACACCAGTCGATTCTAGACCTCGAGGGAGGTCACTATAGCAAGAAGTCACTATAGCATTGAGCAAGAAGTCGTCTCGTGCATAACGGACTTTTCATCCTGGATGTCTAACAATATGCTTAAAATCAACCCCACCAAAACTGAATTTCTCTGGATAGCGTCTCCACGAAGACAACATCTCATAAACGCTGACCCTATTCGTGTACAAAACGTGGACATAGTCCCATATAACCACGTTAAGTTCCTCGGAGCGCATCTTGATAACGCCCTTACGATGGAGAAACACATATCATCTACTGTTAGTAGTGGTTTCTATACTTTAAGGCAGCTCAAGAATATAAGGAAAAATATATCAACCGACGGAGCTAAAACCATAATTAACTCATTCGTCGTATCACGATTGGATTACTGCAATGGCATCCTCGCAAATCTTCCACAATATCAACTTCAGAGAATTCAGTCCGTTTTTAATGCGGCTGCACGTTTCATTTATCAACTGAATCGCTCTTCACACATATCTGCCACTCTTCAATCTCTTCACTGGCTCAGATGTCCGGAGAGAGTTGAATTTAAAGTGTGTTTGACAGTATTTAAGGCACTTCATGCTATGGCCCCAGAATATATCATGGAACTCTGTGGTAGACAGGCGTTAAGTCATAGACAGACAACACTTAGGTCTTGTCAAGATATAACAACTAAATTGGAGGTGACCAGTACTGTATTGAAACCAGTGTACGTGGAGCGTGCTTTTGCAATATCTGCACCTGTAGTCTGGAACAGGCTTCCACAAACGATCAGAGAAACGCAGGACATATCTCGTTTCAAGAACCAACTGAAAACTTATCTATTCAAGAAATCTCACGGAATAATTCAAGCACAACCTTAGTTAGCAAAGAGCGCCCTTGAGGTGGATTTTTTTCACAAAACGGCGCTTTACAAATCATCCAAATAATAATAATAATAATAATAATAAAAACAAAAATAACAAATTTTCTTTAATCAAAACTCAATTAACAAATGATTTTAAAGATAGACTTAATAAAATATTTAAATGTGATCTATCGGCCAAAAACATAGTAAAAGCAATAAACGCGTGGGCAATCCCATTATTAACATACTCATTTGGCATCATAAAATGGTCTAAAACGGATCTAGATAAACTAGAAAGACTTATTAGAACACAATTAACAAAAAATAGATATCACCATCCAAATTCCGCGAAAGAAAGGTTGGTTCTGCCTAGGAGTATAGGAGGAAGAGGAATTGTTAACATTTCCTCTTTACATAATAATCAAATAGAATCCCTTAAAACATTTTTTAAAAACAAACAAAATAATTCTATACTACATAAAATTATAATACAGGCCGATAAAAATCATACACCTTTAAATTTAAATGACGAAACAGTAGGTCCGCGATTAAACTATTTAAATATTTTGTTAGAATCTTGGGGTAGGAAGGAACTTCGTGCTAGACACCTCAATGATCTCAACCAATCTTATGTTGACAAATATGCGTCAAACAGGTGGTTGACCATTGGGGAATTGTATGGGGAAACCGAGGGTTTTATGCTAGCAATTCAAGATCAGGTAATAAATACAAAAAATTATCAAAAATATATTATAAAAAATCAAAATATAATTGATGATTCGTGTAGGAAATGTCTGGCCAAACCGGAAACAATTCAACACATAGTTTCGGGTTGTTCCACTCTCGCTCAAACTGAGTATACTTATAGACATAATCATGTAGCAAAAATTATACATCAAAATTTAGCTATTAAACATAATCTTTTAAACTCAAATAATGTAATACCTTATTATAAATACAACCCGGAACAGGTATTAGAAAATCAAAATTATAGGCTCTATTATGATAAAACCATAATAACAGATAGACAAATACATCATAATAGACCCGATTTAGTATTACATGATAAACGTAGTAAAATAACGTACCTAATCGACATCGCTGTCCCAAATAAACATAATATACAAACAACCGTCGCAGAAAAAATACGTAAATATACAGAACTAGCAGGAGAAATAAAAAATATTTGGCATTCTAGATCCGTTTATATAATACCTTTAGTCATGTCAGCTACAGGGGTAACTCCGAAATCTTTAATAAATAATTTACAAAAATTAGATTTACCGGTTAATTTGTATAATAAAATTCAAAAATCTATTACAATAAACACTTGTAATATTGTAAAAAAGTTTTTGAACACAGATATTTCAGGCACAATGCTGGTATTTTGATCCCGCGTTTTGAGCCTAATCCTTTGATATCCTGTATATCTGGATAGGTGAATTTTTCCCGGCATTAGACTGTTAAGTTTTTGTGTGATCATGACTAATCATATGGAGACTTATCTGGTTGTATAATGCTGAGAAGTGTGGATGGCAATTCTGCCGCCGCGTAAAAAAAAAAATAATAATATAGACATGGAAAGAAAGCTTGTCTTCAGCGTAACGAGAGGGAGTGACTTCCGAAATAACAGATCGATGATCTACGAAATAGAGTAAAAAGAAGCATTGGTATCAAAAATAAATTTACAATCTTACTATCGTTCAAAATCATCGGACTGTAAGTAATGAAAATAAAAATCGTCCTTTCTGTGCTATAAAAGATTAACTTAAATCTCCATTTAAAGATTTCACTATCGAAATAAAAATCGGTACTTATATTTTATTGAGATATTAAAATTCCTAGGTCGGTACAATGTGTACATGGTAACTAGGTAGATATGAAGAGTAATAAAATTGACATGATTTATTCAAATGACCTATAAATTTCATATCACAGCCTGCCAGGATAATCAAGTTATACTGTATAATAATAATATTAATAATATGACAATTTATATAGCGCCGTATTGTGATAATATCACTTCAAGGGCGCTTTACAACGACATCTAGGATCAACATCCACGTCCATTTTTGAAATTAATAAATAAATATTTAATTCGATAAATATACACATCAAACCAGAGACAATACATCAACCTATATGGATACAATAATGTTGCAGCAGCCTCACTGGGTTATTCTGTATTGAGGCGATCTACGTGGAAAAAATCACATAAAATTTGTAAAGTACTATCGAAAAAGTAACATAAAGATCTTCAAATTAATGAATCATGCCTGATCATATTATGAAGACTTATCTGGTTGTATAATGCTATGAAGTGTAAGAATTAGTACCATCCCTCAGCGGGACGCCATGGCGAGACGTCGCCGACTACGTAGCCGAATAATTCTACGATTGGCGATGTGGCCAATCCGTAGTTACGTGAGTAAGTCCCAATAGGTTGCGTTATGAACTATTTGGCTGCGTAGCCGTGAGGGATGACACTTATGTATAGTTAGAGTATACTGATATTCTAAAATATTACTCTACAAATTCGAGAAGATTGTGAAAAATGTGCGACGGGGCGGTAGATATTTTGAGTCTAAGATAAATAAATAAGGTAATTAAAAGAAAAAGGGTCCTAACTTTTGAAAAACGATTATAAATGATAAATTTGAAAAATCTAAGTTAGTTTTCGGTCTCATCGACGTCTTTATCAAAAACTAAGTTGGCAACACCGACTGTAGCTATATTTTAGTGATGAATGGCTAGAAGAATAAAGTATTGCTATTTTAGATTGTCACTGATTCTAAAAGCTACGAAGAGAGTGCAGGAGCTTGAAAAAAAAAGCAAAAAAGGCTTAGTATTTTATTATTATTATTATTATTGAAATAAAAAAACGTAGGCAAGCTGTGAGAGTTGAGAGCGAGTGCTGGGCGCTGATAAGAGCTGATAGCATCAGGACGGGGTAGGCGGAGGGTGGGCGGACCTAAGGGAGAACGTATGGGAAGGAAGGAACATCGATGGAATAATAAATTCAAATTCTTTAATCTTTATTATTGCTTTTCATTTGTTTTATTTATATTCCAAATATTCCTTCCGCTCTGCTTGTAATTATTATAATTCTAAAAATATCATCCTGCTCTGAGATCATAACAGCTTTTGGCCAAGGCGATCTCAGCAGGAAAAATGAAAATCATTTATTGCCATCTTACTTGTGGATTTAGAGAGAAAACGTTTTAATTATAAGGATCGAATTAGTTATATTTTTTCTTAAAAATAAGTGAAATGACGTCAGTTTATTATCACAAAAATATTCCCAGGAGTGTCATCATTCCTTTTCTAGACATAAATGACATCATGGTGTCGTCATTTCACTTTTGAGTAACGTAAAAATTCCATCCACTCAGCACCAATTTATTGTCAATCGATTAGAGGAATCTTAGAAGATTTTCTTTATAGATTTATTTTGGAGATTTATTTTGAAGATTTAAGAAGATTTTCTTTATAGATTTATTTTGAAGATTTATTTAGAAGATTTAAGAAGATTTAAGAATCTTAGAAGATTTTCTTTATAGATTTATTTTGAAGATTTATTTAGAAGATTTAAGAAGATTTAAGAATCTTAGAAGATTTTCTTTATAGATTTATTTTGAAGATTTATTTAGAAGAAGAAAACTTAGAAGATTTGTTTTGGTTTTTAATTCATTGATGTTGTCAACTATAATGATTATGTAATAAAAGGCATATTGCCGTATATTCATGAATAAATAAATAAATAAATAAATAAATAAATAAATAAATAAATAAATAAATAAATAAATAAATAAATAAATAAATAATATTTATTAGACTTATGTTTTGTTTTATACATTATTTTTTATACTATCAAAAAAATATTTTTGGATGCGCTTCGTGTTTTCGGTATCGAATTCAAGATAATGGTGATTGAAATGATCGATTAAATGTTAAAAAAACTCCTACGAGACTACGTCAAAAATGCTGCAATCCTATTGATATGTGAGATCCAAGATGTTGTTAGATGGGGAAGTCAAAGGCGGAGAAATTATTGGTACAAACACGTCCAAAGGATGAATAATGCCAGAATATTAAATATTGTCATGCATGGACTACTTTTGAGGTACGGCGTTCACTAGGTACACCCCAAAATGATTGAAGGACAGCTGGGCCTCTACATCGCAAGATGACCTTCCTCCTTGAACAGACTTGATATTGTAACAAAATTAAAAGGGACATTGAATAGAGAAGTAGTATAAAAGATTCCCACGATGGCGGTTTTGGCAAGCCGGCCATTCAGGCCTGCCCAATGGCCCGCCCGTGAGGACATTTTTGGTTTGAATGTGCGGATAAGTAGGAGTTAACGACTCCTGAGATATCCGGGTGTGTGGTGGGTCTCTCTTCAATGTATCAAAATAAAAAGGAGAAAAATTCAAGATATTAAATGCTTAATGGCTGATGTTTCACGATATTCGAAAACGTGATTCTTTACAGTACTTGATATTATGATTCGATGTTTTTTTTTGTCAAATACAACCCTATCCAGGCCTTCCTCCCGTGTGAGGGGTGTTAACTGGTTACCACCCCGTCTGTAGGTTCCAGGGTGGGTCCTATACTGATGTATTATTATTATTCTATTATATTATTACTATGAGTACAATATCTACATACTTACAACGTGTTGGTTATCCCACTATGTGTACAAAAGATACTGCAAATAATAATATAATTGAATACTTATATTCTTAGATGTTAATCTAACATGGGTCCACCTACAAAAAAAATTCTTCGGCGATGAAATTTACCACCCATCTCGAATGTCTTAATTTTTTGTTGGCAAGGGAGAGGACGGTTTGCATGATTTTACATGCGACTAGTTCAATGCTGGTTACCTCACTTGTGGGAAATGCCGTGATAGTATGCATAGTTGTAATAGCAATATTTAATTCAACTTTCATTCATAAATATAATTTCTTGTATGATTGATTAAAACTTTTGGTACAATGCAGATTTTGTGTATAAACACAAAACTAAGAAAATATCAGTAGCTAATAACTGTTTAATTTAATATTATGGAAAACAAGAGAGAAAATAATACTATCTCTGGTAGTACACAAGATTATGAAAATGAATAATATTAATAGTAGAAACAATAATTAAGAGAACAACTACCCCCGTTGTGTCCGGAGGGAGGTGGTTGCAGAACTACTCATTGAGAGCTGGGGGTGTGAGTTCCAAGTGAAATAAAGTATGTAGCTTAGCTAGTAGAATTATGTGTGTGCGTGTGTGTGTGTGTCCATGTTAACACTATTGCACCCTTTATTTTTTTGAATAATTTTTTTAATTGTATTGTAGTTTAAGTTAAAAAAATATGGCTTTAATAATTATGTATTTTGTTACTTAAATTTAATAAAATACATAAATTTTCAAGCCACTGAAAAATGTCTAGAAATGTCTATGGTTTGCATAAAATGTTTCTCGATTATTGAACCTTATATCGCAACAGTGAGAATTGTGGAATTGGTGAACGTTATCCATGGACACCGAAAATTATCACTTTAGCCAGCCTAGAGCCAATTTTTAAGCATTGAGACGCCTTTCTCACTTCATCCGATCTGATAACACTACTTAGATATTAAATATCAATGAGAATCACTCTACCTGTCTCTTACATTTTAGTGTAAATAGTTGTGAAATAATAAAGTATTGGATATAAAAGAAAATTTGACCAAATTAAGGGTTAGGTCAGGATAAACGTCACTCTAAAAGCGCATTGAATTATTGGACAGTTAAATATTATAATGATAAAGTCTATCTTTCGATATTTACCATTTCCGCAATATAAATAAGTCACAGTACTTTCGACAACTACTCATATCAGATTCTAACTTAAAATATTAATAATTTTAGTATTCATATATAAAAGATAATAATAGTAATATGTATAATATGCCCCTCTCCCCATTCTGAGTTGTGGCACCCAACCCCTTCTACTTTAACTCAATCCCTCCCTCCGTTCTTCTTCTTCTTCATCATCATCTCCTGGTTGCGGTGTGAGTGTCATATGTGAAATATATTCAATCTGTGAGTGAGCGATAAGGGATGCCTTCAGCTCTTTCATCCCCCTATTACTACTACTACTATAAGTCTGTATTTCGGAGTGAAATTATACTATGTAGTATTTTGGTCTAAGTGACAAATAACTCAACAAATCGAAATGTCTAATATTCGTGAATAATATAATAATAATAATAAAGATAATTTGTATTTGGCGCCGTTTAATGATCCGTGACCATCTCAAGGGCGCCATGGCTTTTCTTGAAAAGCAGTGTTTTCAGCTTACTCCTGAACGTTGCCTATTGTTGCTGTTGCATATGGTCAGTCTTATGGTCAAAATGACAAACAACTCAACCATTCGAAATGTCTACATAATATTAATCAATTTGTATTCTTTCTAAATTTAGTATTGATAATGTCTTGGTAAAAGACGAAACAATTGTCTACTCATTTATAAAATATAGTGTGTATTTATAAAAAAGTTAAGTGTTTACTTCATACCATGTCTACATAATATTCGAGAATAATATGGTCAGTCTTATGGTCAAAGTGACAAATAACTCAACAAATCGAAATGTCTTATATTCGAGAATAATTTAATAATAATAATAATAAAGATAATTTGTATTTTGGCGCCGTTTAATTATCCGTGACCATCTCAAGGGCGCCATGGATTTTCTTGAAAAGCAGTGTTTTCAGCTTACTTCTCAACGTTGCCTATTGTTGCCGTTGCATATGGTCAGTCTTATGGTCAAAGTGACAAACAACTCAACCATTCGAAATGTCTAATATTCGAGAATAATATGGTCAGTCTTATGGTCAAAGTGACAAATAACTCAACAAATCGAAATGTCTTATATTCGAGAATAATTTAATAATAATAATAATAAAGATAATTTGTATTTGGCGCCGTTTAATGATCCGTGACCATCTCAAGGGTGCCATGGCTTTTCTTGAAAAGCAGTGTTTTCAGCTTACTCCTGAACGTTGCCTATTGTTGCTGTTGCATATGGTCAGTCTTATGGTCAAAGTGACAAACAACTCAACCATTCGAAATGTCTAATATTCGAGAATAATATGGTCAGTCTTATGGTCAAAGTGACAAATAACTCAACCAATCGAAATGTCTAATATTCGAGAATAATTTAATAATAATAATAATAAAGATAATTTGTATTTGGCGCCGTTTAATGATCCGTGACCATCTCAAGGGTGCCATGGCTTTTCTTGAAAAGCAGTGTTTTCAGCTTACTCCTGAACGTTGCCTATTGTTGCTGTTGCATATGGTCAGTCTTATGGTCAAAGTGACAAACAACTCAACCATTCGAAATGTCTAATATTCGAGAATAATATGGTCAGTCTTATGGTCAAAGTGACAAATAACTCAACCAATCGAAATGTCTAATATTCGAGAATAATTTAATAATAATAATAATAAAGATAATTTGTATTTGGCGCCGTTTAATGATCCGTGACCATCTCAAGGGTGCCATGGCTTTTCTTGAAAAGCAGTGTTTTCAGCTTACTCCTGAACGTTGCCTATTGTTGCTGTTGCATATAGTCAGTCTTATGGTCAAAGTGACAAACAACTCAACCATTCGAAATGTCTAATATTCGAGAATAATATGGTCAGTCTTATGGTCAAAGTGACAAATAACTCAACAAATCGAAATGTTTTATATTCGAGAAATCGCCATATTTTAAATTTTGGTACATTTATGCTTTAAAAACACAACAGAATGTGAAATATACCTACCATAAAATAATTTCACTGTTAAAGGCATTATGGTGTCTTTGTTCCGTTCAATAGTTAAACAATTCGAAATATTTATTTGTGGAATTGAAAATAAATACATTTTTTTTTCGTTAACTTAATATTTAATATATAAAGGGAACCGTGTATTTTTTCGATCTATACGGCATTTCATGCTCTCTGTCCACCTCATTTGCGATACTGCGTGAAGATATTTTATAGATAGAATGAACTAATAATTGTATAGTTTACATTAAACGTTTCTCAATTGGTGTACCTCATGAACTGGTAAATATTGTTTATGACACCCAACCAAGTGTTCAGTTAAGCCAGCCTATATCCAATTCGTGAGGGTTGAGACGCCTTTCTCAGTTCCTTCGATTAGATTTTGTACTGGTTGGTGTGACATAATATGAACATTGTGTTATAGTCCTCGTGATTTTATTTTTGATGGCATTTTAACTTATCTTGGCAATATATTCTGTGAAAGCAGTCACCCAAAATATTTTTGCCAGTAATTTCTGGTAAGAAGGAAATATAATTTCGTTGAAAAAACTTTAAACGTCCATACAAAAAAAATGCTTCTAGTGACATATTGTTGTTTCGCTCTGGTATACGGTGTTATTACTACCAGTGCCGGCCCAACCACTCCCTCTCCTAAACACCACACAACCACGTACCCACCTCCTACACACAGAGTACTCTGTCCATATCAGGATTGTGAGAAAAGAACATTCGGTTATTATTTTGATTATAACGAGGAAATATCAAACATTTGAGTTAGTAATTAAATTAAGTATTATAAAAAAACGAAATGTGGATTCACCGAAGAATGCTTCGTATACTTTGGATCGAAAAGGTCAGTACTCAGGAGAACCAGAGCCAATTAGAGAGAGCTGTTGCCAAATGTCAAAGTGAAGAAGGTCTCATATTTTGAGTCACGTGCTGCATGGAGAAAAGTACAGTCTCTGGCTGCGCAACGTTAATGAGGACGTTGGATGATCTGTTCAGGGCAGCACAAAATAGTGAGGTTTTCGCCGAAGTGATCGTCAACGTCGAGGGGACCTGACATAGCACAGGATGAAGAAGATTATAAAAAATCGACTGTGTGTAAATACGTTGCTGTACCTTGTGGACTTCTAGAGCAAATGCACGATGACGGGTTAACAAAGAAAATCTTTTTATCCAAAAGAAGGGGTGTTAAGAAAGAGCTGAGGATCGCGTGTGGAGTAAGAGAAATCACCTTGTATATATGAGAAATTGCATGAATGTGGAGGAAACGAATCATCATCATCATCATCATCATCGCTCTCAACGCTCCTCTCGGGAGCACAGGGCAGAAACCAGCCTCCTCCATTCAGAGCGTCTCTGTGCCAATTGCGTCACCTCTTCCCACGACATTCCTTGCGCTCTGATATCGTTGTCATAGGAACGGTGTATTGTGAAAGAGGGACGCCCGGGCCCACGGAACCCCTGCGGACGGAAGAACAGTGCTCTTTTTGGCCAACTATCATTGGGCATTCTCAAAACATGTCCCAGCCAGGACCATCGTCTCTCTTGTATTACGGAGATTACAGGTCTCTGCTGGGTGCGCCGGCGCACAGCATCATTTGTAACATGTTCATACCATCTGACATCCAAAATCCTTCTAAGACACTTGTTTTCAAAGCTTAGTATCTTCCGCTCTTGAGCCTTGGTTAAGTGCCAAGACTCGCAGCCATATAGAAGGATTGGGATGATGCACGCATTGAACAAGCGACATTTTGCCCTGATGCTGAGTCCAGACGCCTTCCAAACTTTGTTCATGTTGTTGAAAGCCCCGCTAGCTGCTCCTATGCGGATTGGTAATTCCGACCGGAGATCACCCTCTGGCGTTATGGTTGCTCCCAGGTACCTGAATTTACTAACCTGAGATATTTGGGAATTGCCAACCATTAGTGGGGTGTGAGTACACGGAGGAAACGAAAGAAGTATTATATGTATGGAGAGGTTAATGTTATGTTCCATTCTCTCTGCTTACCCCAACTGGGATACGGCGTTAAGGTATATAATTAAAATTTACCTAGTTCATAACATAACATGTTAAGAAACTCACACAAATCGAGCTTGTCCAAACAAATATATGAATTAAAATGATTTTAAAAACACTGTATAATTTCCGAATTAAATTTATTCACCTCAAACGTTTTCGCCAAGGCTTCTACTTGGCATCATCAGGAGGACCAAGATGCCAAGTAGAAGCCTTGGCGAAAACGTTTGAGGTGAATAAATTTAATTTGGAAATTATACAGTGTTTTTAAAATCATTTTAATTATAATGAATTTCCAAAGTGTTAACACAAAAACATTTGATTTATTAAATATATGAATCTTGAATCATGTAACACCCGGACCCAGAACTATTTAAAAAGGGTAATTTTTCATTTTGCCCTGGTTGGGAATCGACCCGGGGTCTTGTGACTCAAACCTCCGCGCCACATCGGCTGTCTAATAGCTGAGGTCAATTTCCTATCTCGATTTGAGATCTTGAATGTTCAATTTTTTTTTTAATATTCTGAATATACCTACATTAAGTATCAAAATTTTGTTAACAGATCGTTCAGCCAACAATGTCAAAAAATTTAACATTATTTTTTCAAGTCGTATTCAGTAAACCCCTGCCAACCCTCGCTGTCGGGTTTATATTAGTATTTCATTCTCACGTAAAAGGATTTATCTGAGAATTTTATTTTCAATCAGGTGGAAATGGGAATTGAATGCAGTTTTGTTTGGTCATACCGACAACCTGCGCCACTGTATCTTCATCACACTCATATACAGGGGATTCCGTTTCACCTTAATCAATTTTTTTTTGCAATAGGCAAACCCTGGGCTGAATCAATACATTCAACTTGCCGTCGTTCCATATTTAAAAGGACGCACGTAAATATATAAATGTTTTATCATTTCTACAACAAACTGCTTATTGTGACATTAAAACCATCTTCTAAAGTGATTCTTAGTATTAAATGTTAAAATTTAATATTTTTAGAATATTATCACACTGACAGTAAAAAAAACCAAACAACAATTTCAGTGCCCTAATGTATTGTTTTTAAGAGCATGATTAAATAAAAAAAATATTTGTAGGTACAATCATTAATATGAAAAATAAACAGTGTTATTGTTTTGATCCATTTTTAAAATTCTCAATTGAATTATTCTGAGATACTAACTTTAACAAAAAATCTAAAATATTGGAATCCCCGAATATTGATCTAAGTGTTAGGATGAACCTTACTAAAGCCTTTGTATGGAGCATTCTTCTATATGGTTGCGAGACATGGACCATCGGCAAGAGTGAAAGCGGACGGTTGACGGCCTTTGAGATGAAGTGCTACAGACGCATGATGAAAATCCATTGGTCGGAACACGTCGAAAACGAAGAGGTGTTAATCAGGGTAGGCGAAAGAAGGTAACTCCTTAAAAGAATCAACCAACAACGAGCTAACTGGATTGGCCACAACATCAGGCACCAGAGGCCTGAGTCAATAACACATTTTCACGTTACGTTTTCGTTCCGTTAACGTTTGAGTATAGACAAAGTTGCAAGCAAGTGTCAATTTCGTTGCTAAGATACACAATAGTTACGAAAATTAACACTTTGGCGCAACATCGTCTGAACCCGAACGCTTACGGAGCGGGAACGTGACGCGAAAGTGTGTTATTGACTCAGGCCTCTGGCCTGCTCATCACTATCGCGGAAGGCAGGACCGAAGGCAGAAACGGTAGAGACTGACCATAAGACACTTATATGGACCAGCTGAAGAAGGACATGAACTGTGGCACATAGTAGAATTAAAGAGACTAGTAGAAAATAGGGAGGAATGGTGAAGAAAATCCAAACTCGTTGCAGACCTATGTAACTCACTATATACATATATAATAATGGTATTTATTTATGTATTATATATAAGCAACAATGATTGACATGACAGTTGTTACCTTTGCGTCACTCAAAGTTCATAATACACAAAACAGCTTCACAATGATACACACATGCAAACAAACAATTATCAGAGAACACATTACAAAATTTAAATCTTAAATCTATTACATTAAATAATAAACATAGGTACCTACTTCTTTAAATCTGCACGACATAAGAATCGTAAAGTTCTGTCATACATAGATACATTCACATTACAACAGCAACAAAAAACAACAACTTATAGTCCATCCCACTTGTACTACCTATCAACTGGTAGTCGTGGTATATAATGTTTGTTATTTTTGGGTGGCAATAGAAACACTCTGTATTTAAAATCAATAGAAAGGCCATAAGGCTTACCTATTGTTATTCAAATACTAAACATTTTTTTCCACGTTTCTTGTTTTTAGTTAGTTAGCAGTTATTTCGATTCTGACGAATGACGATTAGGGATATTGTTTACTGAATAGTTTTTTGGTATCGCGTTAATTGAATCGGCAGCTTTTTCTACAAAATGGCTTTTGTCGGCACATCCATAATAATATTGTCGTGGATTAAAATAATTTCTATAAGTGTAAGAGACTTTCCAATATCATTTGAATTTATCAAACATTAAACATCTCTAATGAATGTTATTGTTTATTTATTTATTCTTTTTGCGCATCATCATTATATAACAGTGTTAACAAAATAGTACAAATTTTAAAATACCGAATAAAACAATACATAATTTAAAAATAAAAATACTAGGACGATATGCAGTGGCGAGATTATCACTATCAAGTGATTTCTTCCATCTAACCACGAATCTATGTAATCTATTGTTAAATAGTGAATAATGAACCCGAGCAGCGACTGGCAATGAATTGGTCCACTCTTTTCGCGAAGTTTTAGAGTGTGCTGCAATAGGCAGGTGATTGAAAAAAAAAAGACTTTAAATCTTAATGTTGTTGACCGAAGGTACTTGTTGGAAGTCCATTTCAAGATAATTGAAAAAAAACACAATATGTAGTTAACTTCCAAATGACTTTATTAACTTCGCGTACTAGTATTCGGAGACTCTCGTCTCCATCATCAGGCGATTAGTAAAAAGTGAAATATGATACAGAGACAAACAGTATTTATAGGATTTGAACAAAAGAAAGTTGGGAGAAGTCCGTGTTGATAAGAAAGTAATTACAATTCATTGATGAAAAACTATTGGAAAATGAACCGCTGTGGACGGATTCACGAGAGAATAATTTAAGAAAAATACTTATAAATATCTAACTTCTCCAGTATTTACCTTATTGCGAAAACTTTAAATCTTAAATTCGCCACCATCCTGAATGTCTTAATTTTTGTTGGCACGGAGAGGACAGCTTGCATATAAGTTACATGTGGCTGTGTCTGCTGGCTACCTCACTTGTGGGATATGCCTTGATGGGACAGTGGTATTAGTAGTGAACGAAAAGTACCTAATAGAAGTTGTAACTGTCAGAGGCTACACATATTTTATTTATTTATTTATTATTTATCAATTCAAACCGCTTTGAAGCCAATTACAAAAGCACATATTAAACATATTAAAAACATACAACTATTATGCAATGAGAACATCAGAAATTTTATGAGCATTAAAATGATATAGGTATATCATGACACAATAAATATACAAGTGAAAACAAAATTTAAAAACAGAAGCTACAAATGATAGACACACAAGCACCACCATAACAACACAAAATCATACACAAAGCAATCAGTTAGTACTGCAGCATGACACTCTTCAAACATGATTTAAACTGACATAAAGTCGTGTTGTATATATCAGCTGCCTGAGAGTATTCATTACCAACTCTCTGAATACGATTCAGCGATGAGTTCTGATTATATGTTGTCAGGGATCATACATTATCTGAATTGTGAAGAATAATGAAGCCAAAATTCATACATGATCTGAATGAATGTATGAATTTTGGATTTATGCCGTGATGGTATAGATAGAAAAGATTAAAGTAAAACTTGCTAGACTTATTCATAAAATATTAAAATGAAACCAAAAGTTTTGTCCATGAAATCTTTCATCCGATGAATATTGCAAACAAAAGCTTAATGAAAAGCTTCGCATTTTAATCAGACTGAATTAAAAACAACATCGCAGCTTAAACACAAAAATAATAATAATAATAACTCTTTTATTAACTCGTGTCTTTGAGCTTCCATCGTGCATCATTATCTTTGCATTGTCGAAGCTTTAGAAAGTTCGGTTATTCATACAAGTGATAATAATAATAAAATGTAGTCTTCTATGCGATTGCTTTAACGTTTCTTCCACTTCCGCCGCAGCTTTTCCTGATTTCCTGTACACACATCGTAATGAGAAAATAGGCGGCAAAAAGGCTGAAAAGCTTCCTTCAGCTTTTCATTTTCATTATTCATTAACATTCTGATTATGTTCATTTGTAGATATAGCTTTCAATACATTTTAATGCTTCGTTCATCAAGTGTAAAATGGTGATACCATATTTTATTCGGTTTATGTTTAATGAAAAATTAATGATTTTTTTTAAAGATATATCTGGGTTTTTGTTATAAAACCCAAATACAACCTTATTATTGTAATGTACAGTCGATTCCGCTTATATTGGGACACATCGGGACGTGGGCATTTCACACATAAGCAAAGTTCACATTTTTTTTTTAAATTAATTTATTTAGTGTTGGCAACTAAGGCCATTAACCACACATAAAATAAATAACCACACATATGGTTGTACAGAAGAATGCTGCGTATCTCATGGACTGATCGAGTGTCCAACGAAACAGTTCTAAATATAATGCAAAAAGATAGAGAGCTAATGACCACTGTCAAAAGACGAAAGGCCGCATACTTTGGTCACATATTCCGTGGAGAAAAATATGCCCTTCTGCAGCTTATAGTAGAGGGTAAGATAGAGGGCAGACGGGGTTTGGGGCGCAAAAGAGCATCATGGCTCAAGAATCTTCGGCAGTGGTTTGGAATACCGGATGCAGCAACCCTCATCAGACTGACCCAGGATCGTGAGGAGTATCAAGAGATGGTCGCCAACCTCCGATAGGAGCGGCACAAGAAGAAGAAGAAGAAAATAACAGTGCATATTTTTTCAATAATTTTATTTTATAAACTCCTGAAAACTGTAAATTACATATAGGTAATATAAACTTTTAAGAAAAAAAAACCTACTTTAAATAATAAGTGGGTAGGTACATACAATTTACATAATTCAATGCAAAAATGAGAATTCTTTGTACATATTTTTTCTTAAATATGTACAAAGAATATCTGTAACATAATTTATGTGCTATTATCTTAAATTTAGTGTCCCAATTAAGCGGAATGTTGTCCCAATTAAACTTATAAATTTTCTATTGGTTTTTTGGTTTGGTTTCTGTTCTTTGAGATTTGTCCCAAATAAGCGGCTGTCCCGATTAAGCGGAATCGACTGTATTTATAAGAGAAAAAGGATGTAAAAAAGCCAGAACGCGGAAAGTCCGCTGATCGATTGTAAGATCATTTCGTGGACTCAATATATTTTTTTTATTTACTCTCTTTTTCACCGCAGTACCTATTACATGTTGAACAAAACAAAAATAACAATTTGGCATGACCCTACCATGTCAGTTGGCGGAGGACCCGGCTGACGTAGCGAATCCCACATTGAGACCCACACATCCACGAATACCTAAATAGTGTGCAGCGTTAGTGGCATTTAAAAACACTTTTCCAAACCAGATGAGTTGAAGAGTGTCAACAGTTATACCCAGAATCATTTCCTCTCTTGCATCCATTATCAAAGGAAATTCCCAAAGGATATGTTTCGTATATTGAGCTCCTGTCCCATAGCCTTAACTGATAATCCTTGTGTACCATGGATTATCAGTTAAGGCTAACTCAAAAAGTTTACCTCTTAGCTGGCCATGTCCAGTGATGAGCTGTACAAAAAAATAATGAAATGAACAATGGATATGTTATAATCATACTACATGAAAACCATGAAAGAAACGTTTAGGAAATTCATAATGCTCAAATGAAACCTTTATTTCAATAGCTCACATAAATAAAACCAGTGTAATTAAAATAAACGTACAACTTACTGCTCTATTTATTTTCATCATTATCTCATTCATTACGTCTTCTTTGACTACCCCATTCATGTGAAAGACGTATAGAATAATATGTATTTTATCATAATATTTTAATTTATATGAATTTGTAAGTCATTATAATTTTCTTTGAATACAACCTTTTATTTCGTACCATTTTGGGTAATATATTGTCATTTGCACCATGTTCTGACGAAAATTAATGTTTTATGTATGATAAATATTACATAGGTATAACATATTTTATATAATGGTCAATTAACATAGATTGAGTTAGTACCATATTAAGATAATTTGAAACTTGTATTATGGGTACCAACTAACGCGACGATACATTAACACGTAATACCCAGACCTTGGACATTATTACAAAAGTAATTTTCCATTTCGATCTTACCTAGATTCGAATCAGGGACCTTGACACTTTCAGGCAAGAGCGTTCTGAACCGCGCCTGTCGTCATTATTTTATCTTCTTTTTAGTAAAAATCCAGAAAAGAACCAATATATATTTTAAATTGCAAAGAAATGCGCAATTATTGTCAAATGGAATCCTTAAAATAATGTTTAAAATGTATTGACTCAATCTCTATTATTCTTTTTTGTAAAGCATCATCCACTCGTTTACTAATTCGATCAGTTGTAACAGATATTGTTTTACATGTGAACTTATTTAAGTTTTATCTCAATCGTTCTTTGTTATCAGGGTATCAGTAAGTCAATAAGTACCCTTCATTGTCTTTGTTACGTCAATAGGAAAATGTTCGTTTCCTACCAGGAAAATATAAACGGTAAGAAGGTAGCAAGCAGCTAATAAGTAATCGTGATGGTAGGTAATAAATGCTGCGTGTTCTTGTATGCATATTAGGCTATGACATTAGGTATGTATTAGGCTGACAGAATTTGCGGTAGGTGTCCGCTACCCCGCCTCCTAGCGTGATAAGAACCTTTACCACATAATACATACATTCCATTTGAAGGAGGCAATAGTTCAGCAAATCATTTGCTATAACACTTGTACGATACTGCAGTTTTCATAATATTTCAAACCTTTTTATAAGAGTCTTTGGCTAGTTTATTTCATCGTTGCAGTCAGTCCGGGGTTTTAAATTTCCTTCGCATGCTAGGAATATTAGATTGATAACAGTTGATACGACCTCCTGTGCTGATATGATCGCCTAGTATAGAAATACTAAAGTGTTGTTGTATTTGGGCAAAATTAATTCATAGCCGTGTATATTTTTTCTTTATTTCCCCGTATAATGTATACCAGAACATATTCTCGACACAACCGAGTGTTTAAAAGAATGGCGGAAAATTATCAAAAAAATATATTAACTTTATGTGAATACAAAGAAGAAATGTATTAAAAATCCAAATTAAGCCCTATTCTGGATATTGAGGAAGTTGGTCATATATTTTTTTGCAATAATTATGCAATGTTCTTGCTGATTGTATGACTTTAAATATGGTTAAAGATTAAGAGCTGCTTTAGAGGGTAAATTTGCAGTGTAAGAATACATATATACAGACAAGTTTATATATTTTTTAGTGTGGGTGTTTTTTTGTTGCTGTATTGTACGCACTACAGCGGAACGTAATGATGAGATAAAACTAAAAGCCGGGAAATATTCACGTCATTTGAATAAACTCCCAGACCGTTTCCTTTGAAAAGAAAGGACTAAATGTTTTCTATGGTATATGTTTAACTATATAATAGTGTAGAACACCTTTTGCATTAACTGTTCTCCTGATATTTTCTATATAGATATGTAAAATATATGCATTTTTAAAAAGGCGTTTTTTACACACAACTAACTGCAAACAGTTTTCATATTGCGTGTTTAGTATTAAATGCAAACGAAAGTACTTTAAAATTCAAGAAAAATCGATTTTTTATAAACATGTTAGGTTCAAGTTGGATTGTGAATTGAAAAATACGAAATCAACTTCAGTAAATAAGAAATAAATTAAAAGAATATTTAAGAAAACGACTTGTACATGTAGAACGAACTACATTACATTCGTGAAACAGTTATGGTATGTATTCACTGTGTCGGTGTTTAGGTAGTAGAATTCTATAATGAAAAAAACAAATGTTTTTTCTTCTATATTTTTTTTTAAGAAAAACGTCTTTGTTCTTTGAAGGACATTGTCGATCTAGATTGACAAAAAAAGGGGAAAAGATATTTGTTTTTAATATCGTTATGGTTAAATTAAAATTTTACATATCTACTAGTTCTATTTGAAAACATTCTTTAACTTGAAAAATGTACCTTCTCATTTATAAACTATGGGAAATTAATGTAAAAAAAAACAAAATAGTATTTTTCTTTCACAATTATCCAAGTTCGTTTATTTTTATCATTATTGTTTTCTAATATTTATATTTTCTTTTGTTTTAGGTAAGCACGAATTTTCTGCCTACAACGTTTTCGTATAGTCTGAAGCGAACGAGTTTATAAAAAAGTGTACTCGTTGGTAACCCACATTGAGTAAGTAAAAAGTGTTTCACAACAAAAAGTATAATTTTGTTTTTACTTACCATATTTTTCAGGATTTTTCAGTTTTCTTACAAAAATTACTAAACGTAAATAACAGGTTCGCAGAAATAGACAAGGGTTGCAACATCAACTCGGCAGTTTTGTTACATAGCATTTATACAATATAGTGAGTAGATAGACGGATCTAACATCAACTTACTACAAAGGTAAAGCAGCGAGGTGGTATGTTTATCATTGGGTGATAACAGGAGCTTGTTAGGGAGGAGGGAAAGGGCTTAGGAAGAGAATGGAGGATGTTAAAGGGGGAAGTGGAAGACTCACAATAATAAATACCACCTGTTGATTTTCAAATAATAATATTATTATTTGTACCTAGTGAGCTTGTTCATTAGTGAAATGGCGTCTGTCTGCCATTCTGAGTATTGAAAATGGTATCAGGGAATCATGTTAAGGAATAGGCGAGGGTGTTCCTATCACTAGTATTAATATTATACCTACTCTAAAGGAATTTTCACACTTTGAAACTTGCATGGGATACCACCAATACAATCTAAAAACTATTAGAAATATGTTCTACGACCACGATTATTTTTTTCTCCAATTGCTGGGTCCACACAGCTGGATGTGAACGTCAATCATCAAGCAAAAATCTTAAATCTTTCGGCGACAATGCGGAGAATTCTTACTTATTTACCCGTCTATGAGACGTAACGAAGGCATTCATTCGAATATTTCTTCGGAGAATGCTCCGAATTGTCGCCGAAAGATTTAAGAATTTTGCTTGATGCTTGGTGATTGACGTTCGCATCCAGCTGTCTGTACGCCGCAAATTTCGTGTCCATTTTCTATGAACATGATGTAACATCTAGTTTCATGATGGAGAATGTCATAAATGTGCAAGATTCCAGTGTCGAAATGGCGTTTACTTTTTGAATATTCTCTTGATTAGATAACCAGGTGGCTCAAGCAGACCACGCATGTTTTAACGTAATCTATACAAAAAATATAGTTGATAATTAAAAAAAATCTATCAAAATACAAAATTTAAGTGTTAATTTATTTTATAAATATATAAAATAAAAGTAAACCTTAGAAAAAAGAAACGGCACCCATCCAATATCTTTTGTGACTTTTGAAACTGTTTTGTAAATGAAATAAATAAATATAAGCCGAGTCTAATTTGGTATGGTATATTACATTTTCAATCTTAATTTTATTCATCACTCATAATCGCGAAATCTTCAGTAGTCGATTAGTCTACAACATTTTTTCCATCGTGTGAAAATGTCCTAAATAATAGTGCTCTTAGTTATAAAGGTAGGTACCTATTTTCTCACTATTATTATTTTTACTACTACTATACTAGATACTTTCTGAAACTATTCCATCCCATGTAATTTTATGTTAGCCTGTTACTTCGCACTATTATTCCTAGTTCTGGGAAACTATGATTTAACTAGTTTTAACGCAGTTTCGTGATTATTTTATTTAGATACGCATCTCCCTCAAGTGGGGTAGTCAGTTAATAAACTTGAAAGTGGTCCTCTCCATGTCAGTAAAAGTTATGACATTCAGAGTAGGTGGCATCCCCGGTAAAGAAGAGGTCGCACACTCTTTATTGTAAGGTTAGATAAGAGTGTCCTGTAAAAAGCAGACTTTCGTAAAACTTTATATTTTAAGACACTTGCCATCGTAATCACAAAGGATAAAGGTACTTTACCATCATGTCGTATCCCTAGTGGGGTAAAAAGAGAGGACTGAACGCCATACTATCTAAATCTATCTATCTATACCATCACAAGGTAGGTACCCAACGGATATAAACTGCATATAGTGAACGCATTGTTATTCAATAAATATCTATCTACTTCCCAATCCTATTATATAGTAGCTGTCCCTCTTTCACAATACACCGTTCATATGACAACGACATCATCAGAGCGCAGGGGATGTCGTGGGAAGAGGTGACGCGATTGGTACAGAGACACTCTGAATGGAGAAGGTTGGCTTCTGCCCTGTGCTCCCGAGAGGAGCGTTGAAGACCGATAATTTATTTATTTATTCTTTTTGCACATCATACATAAAAGTGTTAACAAAATAATATAAAATTTTAAAAACTAGGACGATGTGCAGTGGTGAGATTATCACTATAATGTGATTTCTTCCATCTAACTACGACACATCGACGTAAACCTAGTAAAAACAAATTTACTTACAAAAAATATACAAAATATTGATGATGATGATAACATAACATAACGTACATACATAGAAAATTCACACAGATGGAGCTAGTCCCAAACTAAGATAAATCTTGTATGATCATGTTAATGATGAATTCCAAATATCAATTTTCCGTTAAATGTGTCTAGATTCTGAAATATAATTTCTCATTAATAGCACATAATTAGCATCATAATAGATCATTGATAAATAATTTCTGATGATCAACAAAATGAAATAAGGTATGTGTGCGGGACGGAGGCCGACTCAGCCTGCCACGGTCCACAAGTAAACTGTATCTCCGGATGGTAGGAGTCGGGGGTGAGTGGGGGTTGCTGGTTCACCCACAGCTGGAACCTCGATGTCTTGTAGGCGAAGATGTGGAGGACGGTATGTCCGGGTGCGTCGTTGTAGGGTTGGCTCAACCGCCGTCGCCCTCAACACACGTCGGAGACTCCCTTCGTTCGTCGACCTGGGGATGTTCACTTCCACCGGGCACGACAACGCTTCAACACCTAGGCGCAGCTAACCTATGTACTCGCAAGCACTCACTACCGGGCAATGATCCCGATAGCACTGACTGTATAGAGAACACAAGAAGCTACACGGCGGCGTATTCACGATGCGGTACTCGGCTCACGGTAACCACCTCAGTATCGAGTCACTTGGAAGCTCGCCTGTGCAGAGAAGACGAGAGACAGCTGAAGCCAGAAGATCCGTGCCAATTCCAATGGTAGAGAGCGTAGTGGTCAGCGAAGGTAGTCCAGTCCAAAATCCAAGAGAAGCGAAGGTAGAGATGGTCAAGGTAGTAGAAGTGAAGCACAGGTAGACAGTTGAATCAAGAGTGATTTTATTTGTAAAATGGACAGGTTTATTAAGCGGTTGATCCCCGCGGGCTGCACACTAGCTGACAGTGGCTAGGAGTGGGGCGCGCGCAGTTATCAGCCGCCGTAAATAACTCCCCACCCCTGCGCGACCGTGTCATACACATGCAGGCCGCCGCAGAGGTAGGAGCTCTCAAATGAACATTACATGATACAATGATAATATGATACATGCATGATGAGTTGACGACGCACACCGCGACGAGTAGGTATACGGACATGATATCTTTATTGTACCTACGTCGCAACGGGCCGTGTCTTACAATGTTATATGCAATCAATATAAAATGTTACTATAATTCTTAGTTAATAAACCGTGTCGATGGGAAGAGTGCCCGGTTCGGTACACCCCCCCCGTGAGGGTTCCCCTCACTAAACGCCTTGAGCCGGGCATGATGATACGTCGATCTTGCAGAGCTTCGCCGCTGGCCTATCATATTCTCCGTGGGCGGTTTTAACTGTGGCAGATCTGATGCATCCGTCGTGGCTTCTCTTCACATCCACTATTCTTCCTAGTGGCCATGTTCCACGCGGCATCGCGGGGTCCGCGATAACGACGAGGTCGTCGACTTGTAGTGGCTGTGATGGTTTGTTCCACTTTTGGCGACGGGAGAGCGTGGGGGCGTATTCGCGTAGCCATCGTCTCCAGAACATGTCGCTGAGGTGCTGTGCGAATCGCCACTGCTTGCGGACATGAACCTCGTTTATCTCCTTCGGATAGTGGGCGAGTTCCGGCCTGCCACTCGGTTTCCCCAATAGAAAATGATTCGGGGTCAGTGGCTCTTCGTCGGCTGGGTCAACGCTTATATGGGTTAGCGGTCGGCTATTCACTGTGTGTTCCGCCTCTGCCATTGCTGTTGCTAGCGTTTCTTCTTTCAATTTTCTATCTTTGAGCGTTGCCTGGAGCGCCGTTTTCACGCTCCTTATTAGGCGCTCCCATGCCCCCCCCATGTGGGGAGATGCTGGCGTGATGAAGCGCCACTCCATTCTTCTGGTTGAGAGTTCCTCCTGTGTCTTGTCAGCTTCTTGAATAAGCCGGAGCTCTCGTTCAGCCCCTCGGAGGTTGGTGCCGTTATCTGACCACAGCACCTTGGGGCAGCCTCTTCTGCTGACCATTCTCTTCAGTGCCAACAGAAACGAGTCTGCACTGAGGTTGTGAGCGATCTCAAGGTGGATCGCTCTGGTTGCGAGGCACGTGAAGAGTACCCCGTATCTCTTTTCCACACGACGTCCAATGGTCACTGTGAACGGGCCAAAGAGATCCACGCCGCATCTGGAGAACGGGGGCTGATGATGTGCCAATCTGTCCGGGGGGAGCGGCGCCATGATGGGAGGCTGGGCGTTGGCTTTCTTGTTGCGGCACACTTGGCACTTGCTAACCACTGATCTCACAGCAGGCCGCAACTTAACCACCTCATAGTCTCGCCTCATCTCGGCCACAGTCTTCTCTGCGCTCTGGTGACCCGTTTGACTGTGGACCCAACTGATTAGTTTTTGGGTATATATTTGCCCCCCGTCTAGCAGGGGAGGCCGCAAGAGGTTATGTTCTACCCCCGCCAAGTACTGGAGTCTGGATGCTGACACCTGTATGCCATCCTCTCTCAGCTCTGGTGAGTAGGTTCTCAACCTACTTGAAGTGGAGATCGGGCGACCCTGTTTTAATGCCGCTATCTCTTCCCCGAAAGCGTCCTCTTGTGACCGGCGGAGCCACAGGTCTTCTGCCGCTTTCAACTCCGCCACTTGAAGTTTTCCGACTTGTCCCTGGTGCCGGCATCGGTCTGCAAACCTCTTCACCCAGGCGGTTGTTCGAATGAGCCGCTCCCACGACGAGAAACGTGCTGGGTCCAGGAACGAGTTGGAGCTTTCCAACCTTGCTGTTCCGATGAACTTCGTGCGTAGCTCGGGACCAGGGCCTTTCACCTCCTTGTTCTTCGGCCACTCCTCTCTATCTCGTCTCAAGAACTCTGGGCCGGAGAACCATATCCCCTCAGGACGCAGGTCTTCTATTTTCACGTCCCTGGTCCCTACATCTGCTGGGTTTTGTCTTGTGGGGACCCATCTCCACTCGCACCCCTGGGTGAGCTCGTCGATTTCACCCAGGCGGTTGCATACAAAGGTGGCGTACTCACGGGGGTCCCCTTTTATCCAGGACAGCACTGTAGTAGAGTCGGTCCACATTATTGTCTTCTCTATGTGGCCGGTCATCTCTTTATGCAGGGTGGCTTGCAGTCTGGCGCCTATTTGCGCTGCTTGCAACTCAAGGCGGGGCACTGTTAATGGCTTCAGTGGCGCCACCTTGGTTTTGCTTGCCACGAAGAATGTGCGGTCGCCCTCCTTTATGTAGGCGACCGCGCAGCATGCCTCCTCCGATGCGTCACAAAACACGTGTAATTCAGCTGCACTGTTTTTCTTGGAACGGCAGGGGCGGCTAATTCTTATTGGCCCCTGCCTTATGAGCCGCAACCACTCTTTCCACTTGGCTGCGTGCTCTGGCGTGACCCTCTCGTCCCAGGCCACGCCACTCCTCCACACGTCTTGTAGAAGCACTTTCGATCTCACCACCAGGCAGGCTATTAGGCCTAGTGGGTCGAAGATCTTCATGGCTGCACTCAAGAGTTGGCGCTTTGTTGGCCATTCGTCGACCTGTGCTGACTCGTTCAGGCCGTAGGCGAAGACGTCGCTCTCTGAGCACCAACGGATTCCAAGTATTCGTTCACTCCCGTCGGTGGCTGGGGCAATCTCTCTCTCTGTTCTTCCGCCCCGTACGACCTGTGGCCGATTCGATGCCCAATTTGTGATTTGCATCGACCCAGACGCAAGGACTGTGGTGACTTCGTGGACGAGTTTCTGTGCTTCCTCCTCCGAGTCCACTGAGTCGAGGTAGTCGTCCATATAAAACTTCTCTTGAATGGCGGCGGCTGCGTCCGGGAATTGATCTTTTCCTTGTTTGGCGATTCTCCTCAACACAAATTGGGCACTGGCCGGGGAGCAGCGTGCGCCAAACATCATGGAACGAAGCTTCATTGTAATCACTTCGGCGCCCGGGGCCTCCTGCCACAGGAACAGCTGCGACCATTGGTCTTCCTCCTTTATTCTTATGCGTAAGAACATTTCCTTAACGTCTGCTGTCAGGGCTATCTGGCCCTCTCTAAACCTCAGGATATTTCCCAGCAGGGAGGACAACATGTCGGGCCCGGACAGTAGCACATCGTTCAGCGACACACCGTGATGGGGGCATGCCGCATCAAACACCACCCTTATCTTGCCGGGTTTGTTAACATTCAAAACCGCAAAGTGTGGCAGATACCAGCGTCGCTGGTGGTGTGGCAGTTGTCCTTCTATTTGGATGGCATAGCCTTTAGCCACCAACTCTTTCATCTTGGCTGCATATGCGTCCTTTAGCCGTGGCTCCCTGGCCAGCTTCTTAGATAACGCCTGCAGTCTTTTTAGTGCGCTGACACGGTTGTCGGGGAGTGTGACTCCTTCCCTGTTCCACAGCAGCCCAGTTGACCACACGCCACTTTCATCTTGCGTGGTGGTCTCTTCCATAAGGGCGACGGCTCTGGCTTCGTCTGCAGGCACCCTTCGTGAAGCAGTGATTCCTAGCGAATCCACGGCGAAGTGGCTCCTTACAAGTCCAGCCAGTGGATCTTCTTGGACGATGAAAGTTGAGGCTATTTCATCGTTCGCCTTTCCACCGTGTGTTGTCCACCCTAGCGCTGTCTTTGACATCATGACTGGGTCCCCATCTCTTTCGTCGTACTCCCGGCCAACGATTACGTGGACATTATCTTGTCCAATGAGCATTTTCGGCCTCACGGTGGGAATCTCGTCCGGTCGCAGCAGGTCATCTCTGTGACGGGCCATCAATTGACGGGGCAACTTAATCTTTACTGAAGTCTGCGCCGTCACTTTGTGTTGATGATCCCCGTCGCCGCTCACCATCACGCATATTTTCCGTGATGTTTCATCAATTATGGGAACTCCCCCCACACCACGGACGCGCAGGCCTGTCACTTTACCAGAGGCTCCTATGGCGTCCGCGACTGAAGCGTCAAGTATGGTGACAGTTGCCCCTTCATCAAGCAGGGCATGAATCTTCATCTTGCCGCACGGGCCTGCTACGACGACGGGCAGCACTTTCAACAGCACTCCAGCATTACCGCACTGCGTCACATTTGCTACCACTTCTTCGGCGACTGGAGATGGTCTTGGTGTTGAATGCAGGGTAGTGTGATGAAACCTGCGGCAATCACCAATTCCACAATGCTGAGCTCTACACTTATTCTTAGTGTGTCCCGCAGTGAGACAAACACGACACAGTTTCTTGTCTATCACATAACGCCATCTCGCATCCAGGTCGAGCAGCAGATACGAAGCGCACGTGTGCAGCTGATGCGATCCTAGACACATTCCACAGGTTAACTTGTTTTCACTGTTTGTACTGCGGTTGCTCACTACACTGTTCCTATTGTTTCCGCGGCCACTTTGCGCGTTATTATTTCCGCGGTTCGCCCGTGCACTGTCACTGTGATTATTATTGCCATAATTTCCACGGCTACTGTTCACTGGTTCACTTTCGTCGGCAATGCATGCAAACACTCGGTCTTGTTTCTGCTTCCTTGCACGACGTTTGACTCCTTGCAGCCAGTCTTCACCACCCAATTCCCGGAGGTTGCCAATGTAGCTGGTTAGCCACTGCAAGAAGTCGTGCAGGGTAACGCTTTCTCCTGGCATTCTACCCCTGGTGGTGACGTTTGCAACCCAGTGTGACCGGATGATGTAAGGGAACTTCATAACTACTTCCCTTAGCAGGTCCTTTCGTGAAGCCACGTATGTTGGGTCGAAACTGACAAGAGTCTCAACTGCAGCTGCGATTTCATCGTGTGCTCCTATCAGCTCAGTTGAGGTTGGCTCGTCACTAAGCTTGGCCACACTGCTGAGGTTATTGCACATTATCGCCTCAACCTCACTTGCCCGGGCGAATCTCCTCTCAAGCTCCTGCATGACTCGGGAAACCAGGCCTGGGGTTTCATACATCAACTTGGGCCCCACTGCTTTCCATGCATCGCCTGTCAGCTTTCCTTGCAGCCGTGCCACGTTCTCCGACTCACTTATCTGGTACCTCTTGGTGGTGACGTCGAATATGTTTTTAAAGGCAGGCCATTTGAGCGGGTCGCCGTTGAATGTCGGCAGGTCAACGTTCGCACGGGCTGTGTGCGTAAGCCCCACCTCGATGTTGTGGCGTACCCACTCGTCCGTGTACTTCTCGAGCGCCAAGGGCCCTGGTTGCGTTGTCCTGCTTTGCACTGAAGTGATGCTTGTCCATCGTGGCAGGACACCCGCAACGTCGGAGGGTTGAGCTGGTTGCTGCGTCGAGTGAGTCCAGCTGCTTGCTGATGTGGGCTGCAATGGCCGCTGCTGCTGTGAATCGAGCGCTGCAGTGGGTGTATGCAGCGATGTTGCTGCGGGTTGTTGTGCGGCCGGAGGAACTCCCCATCCGGCGCTGGTAGCAGCGGCAGGCTGCTGTGTCTGCTGCGGCTGCTGGAGTGGCGCCGGAGGGACCCCCCATCCGGCGGTGCTGGCAGCGGCAGGCTGCTGTGTCTGCTGCGGCTGCTGGACAGGCGCCGGAGGTACTCCCCATCCGGCGGTGCTGGCAGCGGCAGGCTGCTGTGTCTGCTGCGGCTGCTGGACAGGCGCCGGAGGTACTCCCCATCCGGCGGTGGTAGCAGCGGCAGGCTGCTGTGTCTGCTGCGGCTGCTGGTGTGGCGCCGGAGGAACCCCCCATCCGGCGGTGGTAGCAGCGGCAGGCTGCTGTGTCTGCTGCGGCTGCTGGTGTGGCGCCGGAGGGACCCCCCATCCGGCGGTGGTAGCAGCGGCAGGCTGCTGTGTCTGCTGCGGCTGCTGGAGTGGCGCCGGAGGTACTCCCCATCCGGCGGTGGTGGCAGCGGCAGGCTGCTGTGTCTGCTGCGGCTGCTGGTGTGGCGCCGGAGGGACCCCCCATCCGGCGGTGGTAGCAGCGGCAGGCTGCTGTGTCTGCTGCGGCTGCTGGAGTTGCGCCGGAGGTACTCCCCATCCGGCGGTGGTGGCAGCGGCAGGCTGCTGTGTCTGCTGCGGCTGCTGGTGGTGTGGCGCCGGAGGGACCCCCCATCCGGCGGTGGTGGCAGCGGCAGGCTGCTGTGTCTGCTGCGGCTGCTGGTGGTGTGGCACCGGAGGGACCCCCCATCCGGCGGTGGTGGCAGCGGCAGGCGGCTGTGTCTGCTGCGGCTGCTGGTGTGGCGCCGGAAGGACTCCCCATCCGGCCGTGGTGGCAGCGTCAGGCTGCTGAGTCTGCTGCGGCTGCTGGTGTACTGCCGGAGGGACCTCCATCCCGGCGGTGGTGGCAGCGGTCTGCGGAGAACTCCTTCCAGCCATGAATGCTGCAAGCTGGCGCTGAAGATCTGCGATGGTGCCCTGTGAGGCGGTCTCTTTGGCGACGGCATCATCTCTCTGGCGGCGCAGCTGCTTGTATGTTTCATCAGTAGCGGTGTCTGATGAGGCGTCTGATGCACTGTCATGCTCGTCATCAGAATCGCGGGCGTTCCGTCCTGAACGCAGTGACATCGACATCTTGGGTAGGCGGTGGGAGATCCGGCTCGAAGGACCAACTTGTGCGGGACGGAGGCCGACTCAGCCTGCCACGGTCCACAAGTAAACTGTATCTCCGGATGGTAGGAGTCGGGGGTGAGTGGGGGTTGCTGGTTCACCCACAGCTGGAACCTCGATGTCTTGTAGGCGAAGATGTGGAGGACGGTATGTCCGGGTGCGTCGTTGTAGGGTTGGCTCAACCGCCGTCGCCCTCAACACACGTCGGAGACTCCCTTCGTTCGTCGACCTGGGGATGTTCACTTCCACCGGGCACGACAACGCTTCAACACCTAGGCGCAGCTAACCTATGTACTCGCAAGCACTCACTACCGGGCAATGATCCCGATAGCACTGACTGTATAGAGAACACAAGAAGCTACACGGCGGCGTATTCACGATGCGGTACTCGGCTCACGGTAACCACCTCAGTATCGAGTCACTTGGAAGCTCGCCTGTGCAGAGAAGACGAGAGACAGCTGAAGCCAGAAGATCCGTGCCAATTCCAATGGTAGAGAGCGTAGTGGTCAGCGAAGGTAGTCCAGTCCAAAATCCAAGAGAAGCGAAGGTAGAGATGGTCAAGGTAGTAGAAGTGAAGCACAGGTAGACAGTTGAATCAAGAGTGATTTTATTTGTAAAATGGACAGGTTTATTAAGCGGTTGATCCCCGCGGGCTGCACACTAGCTGACAGTGGCTAGGAGTGGGGCGCGCGCAGTTATCAGCCGCCGTAAATAACTCCCCACCCCTGCGCGACCGTGTCATACACATGCAGGCCGCCGCAGAGGTAGGAGCTCTCAAATGAACATTACATGATACAATGATAATATGATACATGCATGATGAGTTGACGACGCACACCGCGACGAGTAGGTATACGGACATGATATCTTTATTGTACCTACGTCGCAACGGGCCGTGTCTTACAATGTTATATGCAATCAATATAAAATGTTACTATAATTCTTAGTTAATAAACCGTGTCGATGGGAAGAGTGCCCGGTTCGGTACAGTATGTATATTATGATTTAGCAAAATTAATCATTTCATAATGAAGTACACGTTTAATATTATTTTATCGTTGTTATTAATGATGTTGATATTTTGCTTAGTGGTGTAATGTGATGATAGCAATAGTTGCTGATGTATGCGCCAAACATGCTTAGCTCTGTAATTATGTAAATAAATAGATTAAGTGACTAGATAGATTAATTGAATTGTACTTATTTGAGGAAAATAAATTAATTTGAATTACATATATTTATAAGTCTAAATTCATCTCAAAGAAGGGAAAAAGGTTTTTGCAACCAATAATTTGAATTTTCTGTCCCTTGATTTACTATACCTACTATTCCCTCACGCCGCCGTGTCCCATGTGGGGTAGGTAGAAAGAACAGAACGCCATAGAGATCTGTCCATACATACTTCTTTCACTTGTTCTACATTCATAAAATTTCTCATGCACGCACGTCGATTTCTCTTACTCAACACATGGCCGTCCTTTAGAATTTGATCCACGTGGTCAAGCCACGTGCCTACTACTCGGACGCTCGTGCTTCCTCACACCCCTTTTTTTAGACAAGTATATCCTCTTTGTCATTCTTTCCTCTTCCATCTCAATTTATTTACACGCATTCTATCCACAACGCTCCTCTGTCACTTTTAATACTATTCATTAATATATTTATGAACAATCTCGAATATTATTCATTAAATTATCATTAGAAACATAATATTTGAATATAATAAATAAATTATTTATTAATGTTTTTAAGATTATAATGATCACGTATCGTGTCATGATCTACTGCGTCGTTGGTTGTCTCAATTTA
This sequence comes from Athripsodes cinereus, assembly GCA_947579605.1. Lineage (NCBI taxonomy): Eukaryota > Metazoa > Arthropoda > Insecta > Trichoptera > Leptoceridae > Athripsodes > Athripsodes cinereus. The sequence continues at coordinate 1,589,010 of OX388305.1, forward strand.
GTAATTCTGTCACCTTATAGGTCATCATTTTGTTGTCTTATCATCAATATGAGTATAATAATAATTACCTATAATAATTATATCTTCAAATTTATAAGTTTTTATATTTCTACTATCGCTAGTTATATAAATGATAAGTAGGTAAGTCAAAATGCACCATATTGAATCCATTTTTTATTTATAATTATACCTAATATTATTGTATTGTAAAAGTGTTGTATATTTATAATTATACAACACTTTTGTTTTTATATATAAGATCAAGAAAGGGATGGTGCCGCGCTATCTAACCAAGAATATAAAATATAATTATGAAGTACACGACTATCCCACGAGGGGTCGCGATGCGTTTAGGCTCCGAGGGGCCAGGCTTGCGGGTACGGAGAGCAGTCTTTTCTATAAAGGATTCAGGCTGTTCAACGATCTTCCGGCCGGCCTCAAGGATGCGGCTACGCTTGCGATCTTTCGTGGGAAATGTCTTAAACATTTAAAATCAAGTAAAAACTTTAGGATGATAGCGTGACACCCTGAATGAAAGAATGAGTGGATGATAGTGACGTCAGAAAGTTATTTTCAAATAGTAGGTAATAAGGTAATTTTAAGTTATAAATAATCTATAATTTGTAACTTTATTAAAAAAATTAAATAAATAAAAAATAAAATAAGTTCGCTTTGAATATTCTGAACTGTATAATTTTTCTGTAATATACTTTTAGCTCGTATCCCAAGTGGGGTAGGTATTGAGAACTGAACGCCTTACACTTGGTTCTATCTTTACATACTTCTTTCGTTTCCTCCATATTTACACAATTCTTAAACACACACGCCGATTTCTTCTTGATTTGTTAATGAAAACTTTATCCACGTGATGAAGCCACGTAGTTCTCGGACTCACACCCCCTCTTTCAGACAAATTTAATACATATTTTCAATGTAATCCGTTACTTTTTGTGTATCCATATTCATCGCCCTCAACGCTCCTCTCGGGAGCACAGGGCAGAAACCAGCCTCCTCCATTCAGAGCGTCTCTGTGCCAATTGCGTCACCTCTTTCCACGACATTCCTTGCGATCTGATATCGTTGTCATAGGAACGGTGTATTGTGAAAGAGGGACGCCCGGGCCGTCGGAACCCCTGCGGACGGAAGAACAGTGCTCTTTTTGGCCAACTATCATTAGGCATTCTCAAAACATGACCATCGTCTCTCCTGTATTACGGAAATTACAGGTCTCTGCTGGGTGCGCCGGCGCACAGCATCATTTGTAACATGTTCATACCATTTGACATCCAAAATCCTTCTAAGACACTTGTTTTCAAAGCTTAGTATCTTCCGCTCTTGAGCCTTGGTTAAGTGCCAAGACTCACAGCCATAGAGAAGGATTGGGATGTTGCACGCATTGAACAAGCGGCATTTTGTCCTGATGCTGAGTCCAGACGCCTTCCAAACTTTGTTCATGTTATTGAAAGCCCCGCTAGCTGCTCATATGCGGATTGGTAATTCCGACCGGAGATCACCCTCTGGCGTTATGGTTGCTCCCAGGTACCTGATCTGCTCCTATGTATCCATATTAAATGAATTAAAAAAAAAACTTTAACTTTTTTATACACACTGTGTATAAAAAAGTTAAAGTTTTTTAAATTCATTTAAATTTAATACACCATCTTCGTTATCCTTTCGTCGTCCGTTCGATCCATATCTCCAAACCACCTTATTTACACTATTCTACCCATAATACCCCTCTTGAAATCGATCATTCTTCTAATAACATCATTTCTCACTCTATCATGCAACGTTTTTCCAATCGTTCTTCTCAGCGATTGTTTCCTCACAGCATTTATCTAATTTTTATCCTTTTCCAGTGGCACCATTTTTACTTCATTTTAATTTCATAAAATTATGAATAAAACTTCTATTTTTATTTGTCTATATTATTACGCCATCTCCTACAAATGAGGTAGATATCAAGCAGACTAACTTCGTGTAATAAAAATGCAAGCTGACTTCTACGTGCCATTAAAAGATTCACGACACATAGGACACCTCATTGCTGAATTGAAGATGTCAACGACTATCCAGTTCCATAGGTCAACAATCAGAGATTCTTCAAAATCTAGATTTATGGCATATTCCACGTAGAAAGTGATATTCTTACAATTCCATAAACAAAAAATCTAAAATTTGATTAATTTCTATTAGAAGCACATAGTGTAAATTATAAATTTGATTGTAATGTAATTTTGAATTATTTATCTTCATAATTTTTGTCTTGTTTTTTGTTTTTGATTTTTCAGGTAAAGTGATATTGAAGCGGTTAAGGATACGATCCTTAGTGCTTGTTCAGGACAATGTCCTGCCTCCTTCGTCACTGATGAAGATACATTATTTTATCAGAAGGAAAAAGAGAGATAATTGTCTTACCAGGTAAAATGATCACTCGAGTAACGGCTTTATACATTTATATGTGGTAAATAACAATCGGTTCAATACAACAAGACTCGAAAAAAGAAGGAAGTTACTAAGATATTATGATTCGCGCTAGCAAAGTTCCGCACCTGTGGAGATCCCGAAAGAGAGTGATTCCACTAGGGCCTCCAGGGCGGAGGTCAGTCCCTGGTAACAATACTTTATGCATTGTCACCAGAGGCCTGAGTCAATAACACACTTTCGCGTCACGTTCCCGCTCCGTTAGCGTTCGGGTGCAGAAGATGTTGCGCCAAAGTGTTAATTTTCGTAACTATTGTGTATCTTAGCAACGACATTGACCCTTGCTTGCAACTTCGTCAATACTTGAACGTTAACAGAGTGGGAACGTGACGTGAAAGTGTGTTATTGACTCAGGCCTCTGGACTGTTTTACTTGTGATAACAATTAAGGAGGTATCACACCCACTACAATATTATTACTGTTTGCTAGCAACGTGTTCGTCATACGCTTGGGTAATTTGCGGGACCTTGATTGGTTTATTTACTGAAGAAATTTGAATTTTGACATTTGTTAAGTTGAACTGTTTGTGTCCCTTAAGACAATTAATAAATAAACAGTGTGTGATGATTTTTCGGCAGACCGCTATTATACTATTTCAAAACTTTGAGGTGACATATCTTGAAAAATTAGAATTTCGAGTTGTTAATTTATGGAACTGGAGGGTCGAAATGTCTTATTCGTGTTGTTTAACGAACATTTTCTTTTTACAGAAAGACAGTACTTTATATAAAATTCAGACAGTAAAAAAATTACAGGAAAGAGTTGGATATCTATTCTTTGCTTGGGACTCCACGAAACGACCAATTATCTAATCAACGTAAATTTTAGTTTTGAATAAATCTTAATGCATCAGAAGATGAAAGAAGTCAGTTTTATTTATTTATTTTCTCTTATATAATCAGTTCTGATAAGACGACGTGTATACTATTTTCTGATGTAATATAATACATACTTCAAAACATGAATATCAAATGTTTGTTGATATCAGTAGCGTGTTCTCCATGCAAGCCGAAAAGCCAGGCTTTACTAAAGGTTTCCAAGCTTAAAAATAATTTAAAAAATGATAAAACAACGTCCAATTAATAGTATGATCATAATATAAAGTTGTGCGCGCAGTCGTTCATCATGCGTGATTTCGACAAACATTCGAGGCGATGTCGTCCGAAGCGTCAAATACACATGGCTGCTAGCGATGTGAGAAGAGAAAATTCTCCCAAGAAATTTCTCGAGAACGAGAAATTTCTCCGAGAATTTCTCCTCTGATGGAAGAGAAATTTCTCTCCATTATTTTTCTTTGTGGTATTATGACCTTTCGCCCAGTACACTTCGCAGCCAACCTGATTGATCCAACAATTTGTGGGGCTGAGTATGGCCCAAATCAGAGGTTATTAACACTTTTTTCCATGTAGGTACGTACCTACCTGCAATTTTTTTAAACATAAATATGGGCATGTGGGGTGTCAAACATCAAGATTTTTCATCAGTTATTAGGACTTTTTTCTATATAGGTACCTAGCATTTATTTGTTTCCATAATTAATTGTAGCCATATTGGTGATAAATTGTCTCAACTTTTGTACATTGTTAATGATTGATTGAATAAAGTATTTATTATTATTATACCTACTGTTAAATAAATAATAATAAAAAATCTCCGAAAATTCTTTTCTTCGAGAAATTTACCGAAAATTTTCTCGAAAAATTATTTCTTGAGAATTCCACAACACAAATGGCTGCATGCTACAGAGCTGTTCTACATGATTTGTTTCACAACAATCGTTGTAACATACGAGGTTTATTATTTTTAATCTCATTCTTCGTTTTTAACGTACAGTATTCGACAGCGTACTCTCGGCTTAAACATTTGTTACTTGTTTATAAGTTGAGCGCGGTAGTTCACGGTATTAAGCAAAAATTACGTTTGTTGAATGCACTGGCTCTCGTTCCATCACTAAAGTTAAGGTAACGTTGAAGGTTGTCAGTCAGTGTCAGTGGATGGATATCCATTGGTGTTAAATTTGTTTGAGGGATGACGGTGACCTGATGTAGGCTCTTTTATTTGTAAATTTCCGATTTCTTTTTTCACATTTTTTCTGATTACTATTTTGTTCGTTGTGTTTCGATTACCCTTAATGTCGTATAATATCAATTCTTTTCATCTTAGTATTTGTTCTACATATATGGTATTGCATGTTTTGTTTTATAAATGGTAACTTATCTCTTGCATGTGTTGGATAATATTATTCCTATTTGCTTATGACAAATTTTACTATTAAATTTTAAATAATGTTAAATTTTGAATTTTAAATTTTGAGATAATTTATATGATGTTATTAATTTTATTTTTCATGACTCATTGTATTGTTTTTATTGCTAGTTGTTTTATTGTTTAATCCTGCGATTATTGCTTTGTGGGCATTATTCTATTAATTTTGTTAACATAATTTACTCTATTCTATTGTAATTGTTGTTTGTTCATTTTGTCTGTTGTGTTTAGTTATGTATGTTTTGTAGAGCACACAAGGGTAATATAGGGATCTTCACTGGTTTGCTTATTGCTAAATATGTTATAGACCATTGTATTTTTTGTATCAACTGTATGTATCCTGTAAAATTGAATTAAATAAAAATAAATAAATATATTAATGAGTCAAATTATGTATGGTTTTTGTGCTTATATTTTAATTTTTTTTTTAAATATATATCTGGGTTTGTTACAAACCCGAATAAACCTTATACTTACACCTTTCACACAAAGCTAAAAGCTAAATATAAATAAAATATAATTTAAAAGTGAAACTTATCTGTTGTTATATTAATATTTATTTAACAACTATTTATCCCTATCAATTGTGAGGTATGACATTTTCCACCAAGGTTACATCAAGGAAGTCTGTATTTTCAAGTGGGTTTTGCAAAGAGAAGCCCATAAAGTCAACCTCGAGCCCACTCTTGGATCAAAAAAAAAATACATACTAGACTGACTGGTTGACAATCATGAGAACTGATGATCTTGTAACATCTAGAGGTGAGAACCCCTCCTTTAATGTATTTAACTATTAATTATTAAGGCCACTATATCCAGAATAAACCTTAGATTCGCCACTGGTGTGTATGTAGGTATAGTGTAGATAATCAACCAATATAAATCAATATTGATATTAAACTAATAATAAAATGATTACATCATGTTTTCATAATCTTGTACATTGAAATAAGCAATAAAACTTTAATCAAATCAAACGTGCAATCTAGAAATATAAAAGATTATGGAGAAACCGATACTTACTTATATTATGTAAACATAATACTTCTGAGCCCGTAGACAATTTGTACTTAGCGATCGTCTACTGGCGAACTTTTCGACAATCTACCTACACGTACCGTATAATTATGCGTTATTGTTGCAGTTATTGACGAAAATTCGTTTGTAGGCGATCGCCAAGTACAAATTGTCTACGGGCTCTGAAAGCCTAATAGCATGTCTCTGAACACCTCACTTCGGCCCCTGTTCCAAAATAGGATACTGCATATTTGGAAAATTGTGCTTGCTTGTTATTTTTTTGGTTCTTTTGTTGTTCATTGTTGTTTATTTATTGTTTGTTATGTTTAACTTGTCTATGATTTTATTTCATCCTTCTAAAAGGAGCATCTTAAACGTAAATGTAGCATAAAGGATTTTCACAAGGCGGATTTTGCCAGCCAGCCCTTCAAGGTGCCCATTTGGGCCCGCCCATGAAGAAAAAAGTTTTGCTTAGAAGAGCGGGTAAATAAGAGTCCCCTAACTTCTGAACTGATATTCGGTTATAGGAGGGAGTCTTTAATGTATTTTACAGTTAAAAAGTGAAAAAAAAAATACAGAAAAGAGAAAGATATTTATTCTACATGGATAATATCAGAGATTTCCCTATTTTGGTTTATTTTATAATGTAGGAAAAATAATACAACAGATTACATAAAGAAAGACATTATCTATGAATGTTTGTGGTTTAAGCTGATAATAATTCTAAGGCCAACATAGGTATTTACAAGGTAAATAATATAGTTTGTAGGTATCTTTGTTTTGTTATGTTTACCTAGTAAATATTATGTGGTATTATGTCTTGTAAATAAATAAATACTTTGTTTATATTGAGTTTTATATTATTAATTAATTTCTTCTTCTTGCTGTACGTAAATCCATGATCTGTCTCTATGAGATATTTCTTGTCTTATGGGAACCATATTTAAATAGTATTCCACCATGAAATTGAATTAAAATTGGGGTAAAAAATCTATCTACGAGTATACCCTCACGCCGTGTCCCAGGTGGGGTAGGCAGAGAGAACGGAACGCCATATAGATCTATTCATACATACTTGTTTCGCTTCCTCTACATTCATCCAGTTTCTTATACATAACATAACATATCACGTGTAGACAATTCACACAGACCGAGCTAGTCCCAAACTAAGATATGAATCTTGTATTATGGGTACTAACACGGCGATACACATATACAATGCACTAAACACATATACACATGTAACACCCAGACCCAGGACAATCTGAAAAAGGTCATTCTTCATTTTGCCCTGGCCGGGAATCGAACCCGGGACCTCGTGACTCAAAGGCAAGTGCGTTAGCCTCCGCGCCACACCGGTCGCCACATGCACGCCGATTTCTCTTACTTAGCACGCGGGCGTCCTAAAGAATTTTATCTACGTGATCAAGCCATGTGGTTCTTGGACGTCCGCGCTTTCTCATACCCCCTCTTTCAGATAAATACACCCTCTTCGTCATCTTTTCAACAAATATATAGTTATTCTACTGGTAACTTTTTCTGATGACGAGTGCGGAAGCTTTTGAAAGTTGGCTTGCAAAATAAAGCCACCAGAATATAATATGTAGGTAGTTTCATTTTAATTTATAATTATAATGGGCTTCCACCAAGAATTGTCGGTTGATAAATTATTACTTTTATACCAATATGGCTTATCCGACAAGTGCCAGGTAGCCAGCAGACCAGCTGCATGTAATAAACATGCAAGCCGTCCTCTCCGTGCCACAAAAATTAAAACAGACAGAATAAGTGGCAAACCTTATCACTGTTGAATTTAAAATGAAAACTTTCGGAAAAACTCGACCAATTCTATGCCGAGCAGAACGGATCGAAATATATTCAGATGTCAAATGAAGGGTCCACTGCAATAATGATTAATGTCCATTGTCCTTTGTTTTAAGATAATTGGGTTTTAAAGTTATAAACGGTGTAAGAAAACTCAGACCTCAAGGTAATAAAATGTTATTTATTAAAATTAAATAATGAAACATCATAGTAATATTTCTTTGGAAAATAACCATTCTTATTATCTTGTCGCATATCTTATAGGTGTGACTGATTGGGTATATATGAATTGTTTCTACCTTAAGATATAGGGTTGAGATAAAACAGAATATGTTTATATGTATGTAGTTTACTCCTCCCCAAAACACGAGCTATGCTCAAATTGGGGAGTACTTGAATTTATTACTTTGTCTTATGTTATTGTTTTGTTTTATTGCATGTATTTTTTTTTTTGATTAATAAAAATATTTGAATTTGAATTTGAAAAATTTTTTAAGTATTATAATCTAAAAAAAAATAGTGTAATCTTTAGTAAGTCTTTAAAAATCAGGACTATAATGATCACTGTCCACACTACGTTAACAGTCAATAATGATAGGTGTCCAAATGACTTTTTTATTTAACTTCTGATTCTTTAATATTTGCAGCGTGAGGAAGTTCATTGTAATAACGTCTCGTTTCAGGCCTACAGAACTTTTTCAGGAACTGCAGGTCCTTATATTTTGCTGTTGATATAGGCAGCTTATCTTTATAAGCTAAACCAGGTAATTTGAATTCACCTTCATTAACTGCCTTATAGACCGAAAAGAAACTGGTGTGTTGACCACACTTGATTCCCATGGACAATTATTATTTTTTTTGTGAAATATGAGCCGTGGGTGTTCTTTCTGAAATCGAAATTCATGTTCCTGGAATCGTAGATTCTTTAATACATCACTAATTCTTCCTGTCTGTCCTCTTTTTTTCGTATTTCCGATCATTTCGTTGTTCTTAGCCATAATTTAAAAAAAAGAAAACACTTAAATCCGAATAACATAACCTTTCAAAACGCCACTCTCACAAAGCCCAACAAAAAAATTGGCGGGTACGCCGCTAGTTTGAAATTATGATGGCGTTCAGTGCTAGGCGATGGACATTTATCATTATTGCCGTGAACACCTGTGACGTTGAGCGTTCTAGCCGTGTAGCCAAAATATTAAAAACGTTTTGATCTCGGGACTGCATGCGATATTGCTGAGTTTGTAAACAAGATTTCATACTTCTTTGTCAAGTGATGGAATGGCATTACTAATTTAAAACTTTACATTTTTGGACATTCATCATTATTGCAGTGGACCCTTCAAATGTATTTAAATTTATGATTTTTATTGATAACCTGCCTTTTACACGTGAAGTAAGTAAATAAATAAATAAACAAATGTTGCCAGTGTTTATTATAACATTATAAGTAGTAGGTATAAGAGTATGTATCGACTTTCCAGTTCCACAACTCAACAAGTAGAAATGTCTTATATTCGAAAAATTGTCATTTTTGTTATTTTGTTATATTTATATTGTGCTTTAAAAACACAACAGTAAGTGTAATATACTATGTAATAATCACACGGTTAAAGACTTGCGTTGTCTTTGTTCCTTTAGTGATATTAAAAAAAGAACAATAATATTTATACTTTTAATATGGCATCCTACAACTGGTCATAGGTGGGAAGATTGAGGGCCGTTGAGGGGGTTGGAAGAAGGCGGCTTTTCTGGCTTCAGAAAATTCGAGAGTGGACTGAGATGAGAGGTAGTGAGGAGCTGTTTCGTGCAACCCAGAAGAGAAAAGAATTCTCCTGGGTGATCGTCAACATCGGGAGGACCCGACAAGACACGTAAAGAGGAAGAAGATAACTAAATATGTAATATAACGATGGCATAGTGCACATATGTGGTAAGTGCCGCAGAGGTGATTTTGCATGCCAGCATTTTGAAAGTTTAACTATTGCTTTGTTTATGAATTTGAAGAATTAATTAACACATCATCATAATCACTGATTTATTATTTACATACATACATACCATCACGCCGCTTCGCTCGCGGGGTAGGCAGAAAGGATCGAGCGCCACTTCCTTCTATCCTTGCATACATATTTCGCTTCCGTCACTGTCATACAATTCCTCATGCATGCTCTCCGGTTCAACGTGCTCAACACGTGACCGTCCTGTAGGATTGGATTTAAATGATCTTGCCATTTAATCCTCGGACGTCCACGTCTCCGAGCACCATTCCTCTCAGCCAAATATATCTTCTTAGTCATTCTGTCCTCATTCATTCTTTCCACGTGCCCAAACCATCTTAACTTATTTACATTCATCCTTGTTATTACACCAACTTTCATACCACATTCCTTTCGTATATCACTGTAACGCACACGATCTCTCAGACTTTTACCACACATCCTTCTCAGTGATCTCATTTCAACTGCATTTATTATTTTGTGAGCTGCAAATTTATTATTTACAACTTATCATAATCGTGCACATTTTTTTGTGCATTTAACTTCGTATCTAGATTTAACCAAAAATTGTGCATACCACATTTGTGCACTATGGCATCGATATAAAGGGAACTGTGTATTTTTATTGTCATTTGTTTGTGGAGTTGAAAGAATGGCGTTTATTAATTTAATCAAAATTTCGTAATTTTCGACTTGTTGAGTTTTGTTACTGGACAGCCGATATATTGTATGTACTGATAGTAGTGGTTTATATCAGTTGTCAGAGATCTTCCAATCTCCGGGTTCGGGGTCAGGACATCGCTGGTTATTATTATAATATTATTGGTTATCACTTATCAACACCACCCTGCCCTGGACCGATATTTGGACTCCGAAATATTATTACAGTGATAACTACACCAATGCAGAGACGGCGAACAACTGATAAATCATACAACACTACTATATACAAATAGACTAACTCCATTACAAAATCTTGAATTCTCCGTAAAGAGTTTTAATTGATGCTGTTGATTTTCCTACAAGACGAATCCGGAGCGTCTGACTGTGGTGCAGCACAGATCATGCCACACCTGTTGAAGTGTCCATTGTGCCCTGTCAAATGCACTATGGAGTATATTTTTGACGCATCTCAACGTGCTGTGCGTTTTGCACAGTACTGGAGATCAGTTTGATTGTTTTTTTTCTGGGTTTCGATACGATAAATAATAATTTTACATACTCGTATATCGATGGCTAACTGGACAAATATTGTATATCCACTTTTTATAGTTTTGAGAAAACTCGACATGAAAGTTTGAATAGAGTAGTATTTGAGCCTAATATGCATTTTTTAATTGATCATATCTCGGTTTGTATTGTGTGTGGATCAACTATATTTTCAAATATCAAAGACAATGTCACCTTTTACAAAATGTGTATCATAACTCAATTTTACCAAAAAGTGGACTTACAATATTTGTCCGGTTAGCCATCGATATATTCATTCACTCAATTTCAATAATTGTTTTGTTCTTATATTTTTATTATATCAAACATCAACCATGTTTCTAATCTGTTTATTTTTTGCAGTTTTTGTGTATTTGATGTCTTGTTCTATTTGTATTGGTAATTTGTAGCGTCTTGATTGGTTCATGTGTTGTAGGATATTATATTAAAGTGTTATTACATATTTCAGATAAACTGTATGACTCTAATGCAATAAAATAAAATAATTTGTTGGTCTCCTACACTCTTCTGTAAGTTTTCAAGAGTCCTGTAAATGTTTGTTTATTTATTAATGTTATTCTTCACTGTACATTGTTTATCATCATAAGGTAGGACCGAAGGCACAAATGGCAGAGGCCGACCAAGAAACGCTTATATGGACCACCTGAATGAACTGAACTGTGGCTCATACGTAGAGCTGAAGAGACTGGCTGAGAATAGGGAGGAATGGAGAAGAAAATCCAAACTCGTTGCAGACCAATTCAATGGCTTGTTACCCATTATGTAAAACAGGAAGATAAAACCAATCAATCGTTTTTGTACCATCTTCCTCATCTTTTTATTGAATTATGAATGGATTTGATCATTTTGCATTTCAGAGTGTAACAATTCAGTTTATATAACATAAGTTTATTATATATACGTATTATATAAAGAAGTTTTGATATCTCTCGGACACTGTCCACCATTAAGTTGATATAAAATGAAATATTTGATAACAAACTTAATTATGTTATCAGTAGGTATATTAATATTATATTATATTTATTTATTTATTTATTCATTGACTATCAGCGATGATGATGAAATGTTTATTTCTGTTAAATAATTATCAAGTAATTAAATTCTCGGAAAATTTATTGTTTTAACAAAGTGGATATAGAGTCATCAAAAGTTTGTCGCCGAAATTTAAATATTTTACTGTAATTACTAGAATCTATATAATTAGGTATCTCCTATTTATATTATCACATTATTTCCTATCTCCCTCAATTGAGGTAGCCAGCGGACCAACTGCATGTAATAAACATGCAGATTGTCCTCTTCGTGTAACTAAATACAAGTGTTAGGAAGTGCGGACGTCCTAGAACGTGCACTGAGAAAAATACTAACGAAATTTCACAACGAATCATTGTTACGTACTATCAGATTAGGACCAGAGATCGTACAAACGATTCATTAGTACGAATCTATTATATTAACTCTTTGCAAACAAGTTGTTGGTAAATTTACCAATGATTTGTTTGCGAAGAGTTAATATTATAGATTTATACCAATGAATCGTTTTTACGATCTCTGGTCCTAATCTGATAGTAACGTACCAATGATTCGTTTTGAGTATTTTTCTCAGTGTGGTGAACGTGGCTTGAGCACGTGGATCAAATTCTAAAGGACGGCCGCGTATTGAGTAAGGGAAATCGGCGTGCATGTATGGGAAACTTGATAAATGTAGAGGAAGCGAAGGGAGTGTGTAGGGATAAATCTATATGGCGTTCCGTTTCCTCTGCCTACCCCACCTGGGACACGGCGTGAGGGTATATAGTTTAGTAGCATTTTCCTGGGAAGTATGAATTCAGACAATTATTCAGTCGAATCTAGTACAACAACACGTGGTTAGATGGAAGAAATCACTATAAAGTGATAATCTCGCCTCTGCACATCATCACATTCTTTTTTTATGTAAACTGCTTTGTTGATTTTGTTATTTATTTATTTATTTATTCTACAGAGACACACAGAGAGTTGACAAAACTGTGTGTGATGACATCATATGTGTATAATGATGTGCAAGAAGAATAAAATAAATATATACAAGGTTTTGGTTTCTTACTGACGATAATGTTCTAAGTTCTTTTATTGCTTAACGAATCAATAAATAGTAAGTTTTTAACAATGAATGGATGAATTTACGTTTAAAAATTTGTGGCGCCTAAGCCCTTTGACAATGCATTACATGCCTTGAATTCAAATTAACAGCTTTTTAATATTCGTTGTCCAAAAATGTATTAATATGAGTTATTGGTGATTTGTTTATTGTTATTTGTTAATATTTCCTTTGTATTTAAGGTGTTGTACGATATTATGATAATAATTTCAAATGCATATAATTAATGTGGTTGCATTGACACGTTTTAAAGAGTAATCATTAAAAAAGGCACAACTCTCAAATATATATAGGTATATCTTTCTATTATTTTCATCAATTAACTTATTCGCGCGCATTCTATCCACAACACACTTCTTGAATCCGCTCATTCTTCTAATAACCTCATTCTTTTCTCTATCACGCAACGTTTTACCAACCATTCTTCGCATCAGCACTACATTTATTCTACTTTCGTCCTTCTTCAGCCATGTCCATATCTCGCTTGCATACGTAAGTGACGGTACCATTTTTTGCTCTCCTGTGAAATTTCTAATTAGTAAATTGTCACGTTTTCGAAAAATAGAACATCCAGTGATATAAACAAAACATTTATTATAAAAAAAACTTTTATTATAATTTTTTTTTTTATTTTATTTATTTTTTATTTTTACAATATTAAAGAATCAAACAGTCATAACATAATATGTTAACAATTAATACACTCAACATGTGGACCAGCAAAGATTCCACTCTTACCAGAAATGTCTTAGTCTTGAGAAAAAAAGCAAAAGTTAAAATTTTTTAAAAAAGTCAAAGTAAATTTAAAAACAATAATAATACAATATTTAAAAATAATACAAAAATATCATCAGATATCTATTTAGTCGTGTACAATTAGGTGTAAACTATAATCTGTAACATTTTGACACAGAAATGCACTAAAATTGACTTAAATACTGTTATAGAATACTAAAATAAACTAAAATGATACATGTTGTATAGAATACCAATGTAGACTAACTAAAATTGGAACGTTCCTATTTTAGTTAGTACACACTAAAAATGAAGTAGAATCAGGGGTATTGTTAAATTTTTACTTTATACTTAAATTTTAATATTTGTTCCTTTTCCAGTTTCTCGTAATGGTTGAAATTTACTGAAAATGTAAATAAATAGATCAAATGATTGACAGAGCGAATTGTATAATACATAGATACATCAAAACAATACTTTATTTAATGTAAAAGAAATCACAATAAATTATAAACTATATAACATGCAAGCTGTTGTCACCGTGCCAACAAAAAAAATAGACATTCAGAATGGGTGGCAACCTCGTCGCTGAATTTAATATGTAAATTATCTTTATTTAGAACACTTGTCTTTTACAGGGCACTTGTAAACTTATGAAAAAGACCAATTCTTTGAGTTTCCAAACTTTTTATCTACTTAAGCACAAATTTATTTTTACAATAAAGTGTTTTTAATTATTATTTTATTTTATCATAACATACTGTTAGTTCGCTGGCTACCTCACTTGTGAAATGTTCCGTGTTGGTTAAGTTGTCGGTGAAGTATACTAATCAATGAATGTAACTTTTTGGAGCTACGTCATTTTGTAAACGGGACATCAAATATAATCAAGGGTCAATATATTATTTGTTTCTTCGAATCAGCGGCACTTTGAAGTTGGCTGGGAGCCAAGGAAACGATGGCTGATCACGTTCTAAGGATTGCATTCATTGTGTCTCTAGAGAATCCTGGTGCCAGGACCTCTAGAAATCTCAGGATTTTGATGTTTATGAGACCAGGCCATCATAAATTGTCTGTTAGACTGTCTGGTGTATCTGATGGAGTTATCAATATTCGTAACATGTTTGATTATTGTTTAGATTAAACTGTTTAGATTTATCACAAGATCTGCGATAGAATACAAATTAAATTTTTATTATTTTAGTTTTGAATTTTTGACACAATCAAGTGCCGGAGACTGGATTTACTTGCTAAGAAGTAAGGTTAATTGAAACGACTGTTTCTCTTCATTTTATTTATTTTATTCTTTAATGTATTATATATTTATTAAATAAATAAATAAATATAAAAAAATAAAACAGTGTCATATAAATATCAGTTATACAATTCAATGTGCAGAGGGCGAAATTATCGCTAAAATGCGATCTCTTCCATCTAACCCGGTTATCAAAATAAAAAAACCACATACATTTACACACTATACATAATATAGGTACACCCATACACATCAACAGTACCTAATAGTAAAAATAAAATAAAAATACAACTTAAATTAGACAAAAGAAAAATAACACACTACTATAAAAGACGTAGAAATAAATAGCGATCAATAATTAATAGTAGAAAGAAACACTTGTTTCAATTCACATTATTATTTATGGAACTGTACTATGTGTGACCCGACACAATTAATTGCTAAGAAGTGTAATTAAATTTATTAAGAAAATCGAAAAGGCACATTGAAGACAGAACTTATATAAAATATTTCCACGACGGCGGCTTTGGCCGGCCGGCATTTCAGGCCTGCCCAATGGCCCGCCCTTGAGGACAATTTTGGTTTGAATGTGCTGATAAATAAGAGTCTTTGACTCCTGAGATATCCGGGTGTGACGTGGGCCTCTCTGCAATGCTAAGAAGTGTTGATTTATTTATTATAAGCACAAAATAGACTACATCTATCGATGTTAAAATATGGATTTTAAATCATTCTAGATGAATCATTACTATCAGTTCAACTCCGGAAACGAGCAGGAACATTCTGTTAAATCAGAGAATCAAACTCACACATATAATTATATTGATAAACATCATGATATTATTATTATCAATATATATAATTATGACCTTCGATCTTGATTACACCATATATATATATAACTAATGTCATCATATCACGATGATAAGACAGACCAGACCAGAGCGGTCCATTATACATACGAGATAAAGTTCATGATAATATAATTATTCAAAACAATTAATAAACAATACCAAATAATTATTTGGTTTGGGTCCATTAAGGGAGGGGTTTCC
Organism: Athripsodes cinereus; assembly: GCA_947579605.1. Taxonomy (NCBI): domain Eukaryota; kingdom Metazoa; phylum Arthropoda; class Insecta; order Trichoptera; family Leptoceridae; genus Athripsodes; species Athripsodes cinereus. Next base: position 1,605,015 of record OX388305.1, read on the forward strand.
ATCACTTACCCCTGGATGCTTCAAGAATATCAATTCTCATATCATCCAGTCAATCTAGAGCAAAAGCTTCTTTTTTTTATCAAAAAGTGGTCTCGAGGTTGTCCTTGTGGGATTCCCTTTGCAAAACCCACTCCAGAGTTAAAATATTCCCTTGATGTACCCTTGGTGGAAAATCTCACACCGAGGATGACACACAGTAGATGGATGCTCCATTAAACGGCGCCGAATAAATCATTCAACATTCATACATACATACGGCTATCTGTTTACTGGAATGATATTATGCTGGGAGATATCTTTTCATGCTCATTTATACTGTTAGTATAATTATGTAGATAAATAAATTGTTGTACATACATGTGTTGTACAGCTCTAGACTGATGGCTGATGACTCCAGATGACTCCCAACTCTCTCCGGTTGATAACAAAACAATAATAACTTATCAATATATTACTGATATTGATTTTATAGAAGCAGACTTGGATTAATTATTATTGAACCATGGAAATGAATGCGTATCACGCATTAAAGTTTAGCCTTTGTTGGACTGTCTAGTTCCATAAAGAAACAAGTCGAAATGTCTTATGATCGAGAAATCGATTTTTTATAATTTTGGTATATTTTTATTATGCTTTTAAAACACAACAGATAGTAAAATATACCTACTATATAATAATTACACTGTTAAAGGCATTATGTTTTCTTTGTTCCGTTCAGTAGTTAAAAAGTTGGAAATATTTATTTGTGGAATTGAGAATAGGTAAAAAAAATAATGTTTTGAGTATTCCACATTTCACTTCCATTACTTGATTTTTTAAATCGCGATCGATTTCGGTAAACTTTTACCATTTTGACGAGCGATATAATACCGAAGTCGATCGCGATTTAAATAATCAAGTAACGGAATTGCATTGTGGAATATTCAAAACATTCAAAATGTCTCGAAACTGTAATATAGTTAATCCTTCTAAAATAAATGTATCTTTTTCATTTACTAATTTTTTTAATAAATTAAGGGAACCGAGTGTTTTTAATAGTTATTTGTTTGTGGAATTAATAGAGTGGAGTTGATAAGGTGTATATATTACCAATCAAATCAAAATTTTGGAAAATTTCCAAGTATTTGTTGAGTTGTGGAACTGGCTACACGATAATATAGACAAAAAACTCATATATTTATCTATCTTCGCCATTACAAACATGGACATATTTAGCAAATGAAGTAGAAATTAAACTTATTGCATAAAATATAGATCAGCTGGGTTACTCTTAACACAATCTAAATACGATCTAAATCTTGTCTTGATCTTAGTAATCCTTTGACGCACGAAGTGATTGTAGTCAAAAATACGTGCATACCAATCTCGTGATAGCGGTATAGTCCCTTAGCACGTGGTATGATTAAGATCAAAACAAGATTAAGATCCTATTTAGATTAATTATGTCAAATAAAGTAACCCTGCAACCCGCTTGTTCAACCCGCGGCCCACGAACCGAATGCACCCCAACAATAAATTGTTAACTTGAGAAAAACATGAGATTTCGACTGCAAAAGCGATAAATGATACAACAAATGAATTTTCAATTTCGTAGCAATTCATATAGATTCAGAAAATCACGCTCCAACAATCGCATTCAAACAAAAATACGGTTCTCATGAATTAGGCCAGTTGCCAGTGTAGCCAAATCAACGCATTTTCATGTAGATTTATGTTTTTTGATCCCATTTGATAATTTGCAAACTTTTGTTCCAAATCTGCGTAATTTTCGCTGTTTTCTCAAATCAACGAATTTTATTATTATTTTCAATATGTCACTGTTACTCAGGATTTTTTCCCGGTATTCTAAATCACACAGGCACATGTGCCAAGTATAACCTGTTTTATGTGTCAGTGTCATCCATTTCTGTGTCAGCTCGTTTATTTACCTGTGTCATTTAAAATAAATTTCATCCGTTTCTGTGTCAATTCGTTAAGTTTCTCCCGTTTTGTCAATTCGTTAAGTTTCTCCCGTTTTGTCAGTTCGTTAAGGTTCGTCTATTATTATTATTATTTTTATTATTATCTCATATCTCATTTATTAAACAAAACAATATAAGATTCTACATTTGAACACAATATAAGATTAACAATAAATTTAAATAAAACATTAAATAACAAAAACCATAAAATATTAAAATAAATTTAGGTATATTCAAATGTAGAACCCCAACATTATTCGAGTTGATTCTTCCATGATGTTCTATGAAATAGTACAATCATGGGAGATCACTTACAGAGCTACAGGGACAAAAACCTTCTTACTATCCTGGTAGACGATAGAAGTACGGCCTTCTGCATGCTGTATTTGAGCCTGTCATCTACTCCCAGTTTTCTGAGATTGTTTGACAGACTCTTAGGTATTAAACCATTCACAGACAACACTATAGGCACGATGATTGTGGTAGGTGTTCTCCACATATCTTTGATTTCATGAGCAAGATTAAGATTTCATTATTATTATTATTATTATTAAAATGACACCATATTCTACTGGGACCAAAACAGCCTTCGGCCAATGCGATCCAAGAGAAAACAAACATTTACAATAGTGTTTCCACGTTCCTTACAAATTCACCGTATGTTATTTTAGTTTACGAATGTATCACTTTTTTTTAAAATATTCTTTAACAAATCCGATGAAATCGCGAAACATTTTATTATATTATATACAATCTGGCAACGGGTTTGGGGGGGGGGGGGCGGGCTGAGTAAAAATTTTTATTACAAAGAAAAGAACAAAAGTTTAAAAATTGAAATCTTAAAAAATGTCTCCATTTTTTTAAGCTCAGCCAATTAAGTAAAAAGGCCTCTGATTTTTAGGCCTTTGAATGATTGAATAGAAAAAATTGGACACCTGTAAATACTTTCCATAAACCCAAATCCCTCTCTCGTTTCTGATTAGCGTATTGTTATATTATAAAGTATAATTATTAATTGTTGATATGCAATTATTATTAGTTCTTGATACTATTTCGAGGACATTGACACCACATGGAACATTCCAATTCCATCCCTCCTTTTCTAACACTCTCTATCTTATTCAAAAGATGGAGACATATTGACCTTAGAGCGTTGATACTGAATCAATAAATAATGTGTATTTTTTAAATTGTGAATAATTATTATATCACCCATCAAAATACATTTTATCAGAAAAGAGTTCAAAATTATTTTAATGTGATTTACTGAAAAAATTATTAATTAAGTCGTACTTGATTAATTAGAAGGGAAGATTGAGGGCCGTGGAGGGGTTGGAAGAAGGCGGCATTCCTGTCTCCGGAACATTCAGGAGTGGACCGGGATGAGAGGTATGGAGGAGCTGTTTCGTGCTGTCCGGAACAGGAGGGATTTCTCCCAAGTGGTCGTCAACGTCGGGGGGACCCGACAAGACACATAGAGAAGAAGAAGAAGAAGTACTTAGTCTAAATTCCAAATATCCGAGACCAAAGGTTGCGAAATCAGATGAGATTTTTGTCGATTATCTTATCTCTGAAATTAAGCTTTTTGATAACGAATATTACTAAGTTTACCACAGAGCTTACCAACGATTACAGTCAAAGTTCAAAATATCTCAAAAGTTGAGTTCTATGTCTGTTTGGGCCACACTGTTAGATTGACTGAGGTGGCTGAGCTGAGCAGAGCCCGTAGACAATTTGTACTTGGCGATCGCCTACAAACGAATTTTCGTCAATAACTGCAACAATAACGCATAATTATACGGTACGTGTAGGTAGATTGTCGAAAAGTTCGCCAGTAGACGATCGCTAAGTACAAATTGTCTACGGGCTCTGGAAGCTTAAGGATAGGCTACATTTGGTAAATTATCAAATATCCGATATTACAAACTAGACATTAGAATAAATCATTGTATAGTATGGTCGTTCGAGGATCAAATGGCAAGATCATAATTCTAGGGTTGGCGGACTAAAGCTCATTAGTCAGAAATGGCTACTTCACAGGAGAAAATAAAAATGCAATAAAAGTCTAGTTTTAAAAAAAATAGAGAATATTTTTCATTCACAAAAGTTTATTAAAAATGTAAATTTAGTAGACATAAGTATTTGACTTATGTTCTTTAGTACAGTTGTGTATTGATTAAAAACAGGCAATTTGAGACAATAAAAAAAAAATGAAATTTTAAACTTATGTGCTTTAGTGCACCGACCCTAGAATTATTAACCAGATCCTACAGGACGCAGGCCTGTGTTGAGCACATTAAATAGCAGAGCATGCATGAGGAATTGTATGACAAAAGAATGTATGGAAGCGAGAGAGATTTTTTTTTGCATACCCCACTAGGGAAGCATATATTATTGAAAATATATCATGTATACTCTACTAGAACCATAACAGATTTTGGACAATGCGATCTCAGATATAACAAAACATATTACACAACAGTGTTTCCACCTTCGGAACAACACTATTTAATAAATTACATACATATTAAAATGTAAATTTAATATTTGAATATATCATAATATAAGGCTTATAAAAGACAACGTCACCTTATTTGGTAGTGTCCCGGACGGGACTTGAACCCGCAACACATCCTTATCGCGATGTGTGCTCAAATATTATGTAACCTCATACATTAGTTAATATTGTAAAAAACAAAGCTCGCAAAATGATATGTAATGTAATTATTATTTTAACACGATTAAAATAAAATTCGGTATTCTTAAAACGCGGTGTCAGGAGGTCAACACGTGAAGTTGAAAAGAAATTGACAATGACCGATTGAAATTAGCATTTTGAAGAGTTCATTATATTTTGATATACATTTTGTTATCGAGCCTATTTGTTAGCGTTAACCGGTATAAATTTATTAACTCTTGTTGGATTATATTATGAATCGGTTATTTAAGGTAAATCGGTTATTCAAGGGAAATCGGTTATTCAAGGTAAATCGGTACACTCAGCAGACTCACTTGGTAAATGCCTGTATCGAGGCGGGTCCCTGATCACTTATATCTTAGATACAAAAATGTAAAATAGGTGTGATATTTTTTGTTTTATAGAGAGCTATTAATCAAAACATATTATCATACAACTTTTATTTCTAGTGGAATCTATAAAACTTACATTTTTAAAGTCCAAATACCCGATATTGTCTCATTCATATGTAAAAGCAACTATTTATCTCAATCTTTTCCGAAATAAAACTTGCATTGTATAAAATCATATTTATAAGAACATTTATTGTTTATGCGAAGACAAAGTATTTAAGCAACAACACGGTATGTGATAACATTATTGTGACAATGACTTTATAAGTCAAAACCAGGTGACTATTCAATTAAATATTAAGTTAAACTAAAACTAATTGTGTTATCTTCCATATGTAATTGTTTTTGTCAACTGTTTGTGCCCAAATCCGGTTCAACAATTAAAAAAAAAATAATATTCGAAAAATGTAATATTCCCAAAAAGCTGACTCCTACAGGACACTCGATAACTGGCTGGAAGTCCTATTTCTTGTCAGGAATTCCATGGAGCAGTATTGTTGAAATCATCTCGTAATCTTTTCATTGCATGTCGCTCGTAAATATTTGGAATAGTCTCATTCTATTGCAAGCTTTTACAACTAAATTTTAACTAGATTTTTTAAAATATCTGCAAAGATGTATGAACTCGTATGTTCTGTGCAAAGATACGTGAATTGATAAAGTTTTTTTTTTTATGAATAAGAGGTGTCTTTGTTGTCAGGTTTATATCAGTGGTGTTACGAAAGTTTTTGCTTTAGTCGCCTATCGTGGTAAAGTGGTTATATAAAATTTATTAATAAATCCAATGTTTTTGTGTTAACAGTTTGGAATTTCATTATTAACATAGGTATAATTTAATATTTTTTTATAATGTTGTATAATTTCCAAATTAAATTTATTTACTTCAAACGTTTTCGCCAAGGCTTCTGCTTGGCATCGTCATTCCTCCTGATGATGCGAAACAGAAGCCTTGGTGAAAACGTTTGAGGTTAACACATTTAATTTGGAAATTATACAGTGTTTAAAAAATATAAAATTATATGTTAAAATTTATTAGCTATTCTTAATTGCTATTTTTTCTATATATAATGTGTTTATTCATCAATTTATTTCTCTCTTGAAAATCTACGTCTGATTGTTAAGATGATTGCGTTATTTCATATTTTTCATCAATTGAAAGTAAAAACAAATGATCTTGGATTGTTTTAGATACTAGTTCATTTATAGGTATAAATAAAAAAAAATGAAGTGTGAGTGTTAAGTTGATTAAATAAAGATAAAGGATTCATAATTCTGAAGACGTAGAGACATCTGGCGAAAATGTACCTAGCTGGCATGCATTAAGAGGAAATTGTGACACGTTTTGCTATTTATAACAAAATAAAAATTTGATTTCAAAGTTTACTAGTTACCTAGATTTCGACATGCGATGTCTTTTTCAAACTAAACCTATAACGTGTTTCATTAAAGCTATGAATAAACGATTAAAACGAGAAAAATGGTAAATTCTCTGTAATCTGAGCATAGTTATTGCTTTGTTTATTCTGTTTTAAAATAATACTGTGCAAAATGAATAAATAAATAAAATTTGCCGTTCAAACAGTCGCATCGATATCGGACATAATCCAGGCGTATGAAAATCAAATAAAATTGACGAATAATTTTGTTTAGCCCTGGATATGTATGTTTGCATTACTGCCTGTATAGATGATACGGCACTGGTAAATATGAGTAATAATTTGCGGTATACGCTCCGGTACCTCTGTAATCGCTAAATCTACCATTGTGCTGAGGATCGTTATCTCTGTTCCGTTCCGACAGACTTGATGGCCATACTGCATACTGTTGTTAGTTGGAGGACAGACTGCTGGATGAAGGCTGAAGGTTGCTGGCGATATTATTCCTAGGTTAAACTTTAATTTAATGTTGATGGTTTTATCTTTCACTGTATACCTGAGACGGAAGTAATGAATATACTATTTTATTGTTTGTAGTAATTATCTGATTAATCCATAGGAATATGACATATTTATTTATTAAATAATCAAGATTTTTTAAAGTTCAATTTATCGACCGACGGTTCTTGGTGGAAGTTCATATTAATAATTTTTAAAATGAAACACGATATATTGTTATTCCACTATTGACTTTATTTATTTTGCGAGCCGGCTTTCAAGAGCTTCCGCTCTCATCGTCAGGCAAAAGTAAAGTTTATCTTTACTCATTGAATCGGAAGTGATGTGTTTTGCCAACCATCCTGAATGGCTTAATGTTTTATTGGCAACGGGAGAGGACAGCTTGAATGTTTATTGCATGCGGTTGGCTACCCCACTTGTGAGATATGCCGTGATGGGATAATAGTCGTAGTATTAGTGATGAGGTTCCACGTAATCATCATCATCATCATGAGCTCGACAGCCCTGACCTTGGCTCTATTACCTATATACCTTATAGTCTCTTCCACTTCTCTCTCTCTCTCTCTCTCTCTCTCTCTCTCTCTCTCTCTCTCTCTCTCTCTCTCTCTCTCTCTCTCTCTCTCTCTCTCTCTTATATGTGATGCATGTCTTCAGATTATTTATTTATTCGTTCTTACTGTACAAAGGTCAACCTACATTCAAGTTAAAAACAATCAATGTACAGAGGGCGAGTTTATCGCAAAGGCGCGATCTCTTCCAACTAACCCTTCATACATATCGTGATATATATCACAGATATATAATTTCGCCAGGATAGAGACTCTCCTTTGATTCCGTCTCTTTTGAAGATATCTTTTGTGCTTTTTTTTCTGTCTCGCTGTTTTTTTTTTGTTTTTTGACTTGGCATTTCTTTTATTTTTCGTTTTTTCTGCTGAGATCGCCTTGGCCAAAAGCTGTTATGGTCTTAGTGCAGGGTGATATTTTTAGAAAAAAATAATAATATAGGCATACATATTACATAATAATAATAATCTGGACAATTTATTGAGCGCCGTTTTGTGGTACAAACCACCGCAAGGGCGCATTTTCAGTTTTTTTTTTAATTTATTTATTGTTAATATCAAATTTTAATATTTTTTATTAATTTAATTTAACTATTAAAAAAATTTAATGCATTTCTAATTGTCACAAATTTGAAATATGAAACAATTAGGTATGTGAGTTCTAATTGTAGGTATTATTATTTGTCACAAATTTTATCCACTAGTTCTTTTGTTTTAAATTTGTAATTTTTAATTAGTTTGAAAGTAATTTAAAACTCAAAAAACAATTATCTTTATAAAACTATTGAAACTAAAAACACTGTATTAAAATTTTGTTATTTTGAATCATTATAAGATAATATTTTAATTTTTAAAAGTGAGACGTCAGAGGTTTCAGGCAGCCACTACGGGCGCCATCCACCGACATCCTATTACATATTTGATATGGAAAGTTGTATTTATTACTAGCAGTTATTTCGCTGTTTACCCCATTTGTGTGATATGCCTTGATGTTATAGAAAAATAGACGTATTGATATACCATTAAATTAAGATAATTAGTGAATAAAACTGGTATTGAAATAGGTATCTATTAATTTTATTACAACTGTCATAAAATTAATATTCTCTATTAATCTTATCTCTAAAACTTTAGATTTTAATCCACGGAGTATTGATAATAAGCGTATTTTAATTATTATTTAATAACCTTTAAACAGGGGCTTTTCATTCTTTTTGGGGGCCCGGATAAAAATTGGAAAAGCCTTTTATGTAAATATGATTAATTCGTTACGTTGGGAGTGGCGACATGGTTAAAATATATTTAAATATAATCGTGTCAAATAATTATAGAGTCTGTACGTTCAGAGAGTGAAAATTCATGTTATTCAATAACAATTTAAAAACAAATACTATCATAATTGTGTCAACTTATTCATTAATTTGTGAATTATGTATTCTGATACCTAATTCCTAACATTAAGGGTTGTACCCTCCCTTACCCGTGGATGTTTCAGGAATGGTAGTTCCTATGTCATCCACACTCATCGTGCAAAATCTAATCACCTAATTCCTAACAATGACCTTACCTACATACAATACTACTACTTCTATATAATCGTGCTATAACACATGGGGAAGATGGATGGGAAGCCAGCGGACCATTATTACATGTAATAATATGCACATTGTCCTTTCCGTACCAAAAAAAAATAGGACATCGAGGACGGATGCCATGTTAAATGTCTTGTTTTACTAATTCATGCATTTTATTACAGAACACTTGAACACTTGCAGAACATAATTGCAGACTTATTGTTTACCAGTAATCAGAGACTCCACGGGGTAACTTTAACAATAAAATGATTTGTATGTTAGATTAAGTTATTTATGCAAGATAGTGTAATAGTGAAAACAGTAACAATCAGTACAAGATTTTTTCATAAACTTTTTTCTATCTGCCATTCTTTTCATCTGTTTTACATCATAAAAGTTTCTACTGTAAATGTTATATTATTTGAAATCAATTTGCATGTAGAAATATTTATAAAAATACAAGTAGGTACCTACCTACATACTAATCTAACATTGTGTCTTGATTGTGGGGGGCCCTAAAAAACATGGGGCCTTAGTATGTCCTGACCACCATTATTTCAGAGTATTTATATTTTGTATATTATTACGTATTTAAGATCGGCAATAAACCCTCCAACCTTGCTTTTAGCGACAGAGATAGGACAACAGCTGTTGATAAAACCTAATGAGGTAATGTATTGCGACCTACCTGTAATTAAGTTTTAATCTCGCATTAATTATTGACGCAATTATAATAAAATTTGTCCTAGGTTCAACACTGAATGTTTCAAATTTATCAAATGATTGACATCGAAATGTTAGAGCAAGTTGACGAATGCGTGTACTTAGGTAGTTTGTTCATGAGAGATGGGAAGTGAAAAATTGCTGGCAATAAGGTAAATGGTTCAATTCGACCAATAATTGCAAATAGAAACATATTTACTACAGCTAAAAGGTTGGAGCACTCTGCTATGTTAGTGCCAACACTTGTGTATGCAAGTGAGACGTAAACATGGTTGAATAAGGATGAAAGAAGCATAAATGCAGTAGAAATGAGATCGTTGAGAAGGATGTGTGGTATAAGTCTGAGAGATCGTGTGGGTAACAGTGATATATGAAAGTAATGTGGAATGAATGCTGGTGTTACAATGATGAATGTGAATAAGTTAAGATGGTTTGGGCACGTGGAAAGAATGAATGAGTACAGAATGACCAAGAAGATATCTTCGTTGCATATTCAAAAAAGACATGTGTGAACATTTTTATTTAGGTATACTCTTTCAAAACTGTTCATTAGGGCATTAAAATTGTTGTTTGGACTTTTTATTGGCATGTGATATTATTCTTGAAGTAGTATTGAATTTTAATATTTGATATTAAGAATCACTTTATAAAATGGTCATGATGTCATTATAAGCAGTTTATTCTAGAAATGTCAAAACATTTATAAATTCACATACCTACCCCTTTTTGATGATTCGACGACATAGAATCATAGATCTTTAAAATTAATCGCTATTGGACTAGCATTTGAATGTTGGATGTGTTGGATTTAAGACCTAAAGCGTTTATATATTCTTTGGGTCCTTATCACTTCATTTATCTTCAATCTTTAATTTCGATATCACGGCAGTTGTTATTCATTATTCTTCTTTTATTTATTTAAATAAGAACATTAAATAATAATAATAAACTTTATTATAGTATAAATATATTATAAACATTGTTATCAGATAGTTATCTTTGATCTTTCTTTTCAATCTTAGGAAACATGGTGGAGGTATGTTGGTATTACCAATAATTCTTATGTCCAGTTCCATAACTCGACTACTTAAAATATCTTATATTCGAGAAATCGTCATTTTGGTACGGCGCCCTTGAGATGGTCACGGATCATTAAACGGCGCCACATATAAGCAGTCCGATTATTATTATTATTATTGTAATTTTGGTATATCTTCTACTTGATCATTAGAAGACCTCTGCGGTCTTCGGAACTGGCTGTGAATAGACCTACTAAGCCCAATAAAGCCGGTAAGTCTAACTTCTATAAGAGGCCTTTTGGTGTTGTTGGACCGATTACATGGAATCAACTACCTAGGTGCTATTGAGAGACAATAGACTGTAACCAGCTTCAGAAGCAAATTGAAAACCACATTCTTTATCGGCGCCCTTGAGACGGTCTAGGAACTGTTAAACGGCGTCAAAACAAAATCATCCAGAATCATCATCATCATCTATATTCTTCTTCTTTACGTGTCTTGTCGGGTCCCCCCGACGTTGACGATCACCTGGGAGAAATCTTGTCTGTTCTGAGCAGCACGTAACAGTTCCTCACTAGCTCTCGTCGCGGTCTACTCTCGAATGTTCTGAAGCAAGGAAAGCCGCTTTCTTCTAACCCCTGTACGGCCTTCAATTTTTCCTTCTACGACCAGTTGTTGGATGGCATATTTTCTCCTCTCATTAAATGACCAAAATATATGAAGTTTTACGGAGCTTGATTGTTGTGAACAATTCTCTATGTGCATTTGCATATATTGGTATATCTATATTAGGCTTTAAAAACAGTTTTTTTAGCTTTTTAGCAATAGTTTTTTTTTAACACGTAGGTATAGACAATTCACACAGACCGAGCTAGTCCCACACTAAGATATGAATCTTGTATTATGGGTACTAACACGGCGATACACATATACAATGCACTAAACACATATACATGTAACACCCAGACCCAGGACAATCTGAAAAAGGTCATTCTTCATTTTGCCCTGGCCGGGAATCGAACCCGGGACCTCGTGACTCAAAGGCAAGTGCGTTAGCCTCCGCGCCACACCGGTCGCCAGTTAAACCAATTGAATTTTTTTTTATTTTTGGAAGTTCATTATTTTTTTCATAACTAAATATTATTTTATATATAAAGTGAACCGTGTATATTTTTATAGTCATTTGTTTGTGGAATAGAAAGAGTGGCGTTGATAGTGCGTATTACCAATAAAATCAACAATTTTTTAAAATTTCGGCATGTTGAGTTATGGATCTGAAGAGCCAACAATTTGTAGATATATAATGTTTTCTATGTATTGTTTTATCGTATGTGTTGGTATAAATAGGTATATGTGTGAATCTTATAATGTGTTTAATCAAAATAATGTATTATGTTTAAAAGAAAATATCAAATTGTAGGTAGGCATGTTTAGGATGAATATTTATAAGGACCGTCGCAAGATGTTTTTTTAACAATAGTAAGCGTTCACATTCTACTACACTGCACTACTATCACTTCGTATCTAGAGGATTCGATCCTGGCCCTTTTTTCTAATCCTGGGATTTCGAGATTAGGTACCTACAGTTAATCCCGGGATTGTATTGGTAATGAAAAGTGGTAAAAAAGTCTGTTAACCGTGTTAAAATCAGTTTTTCATTTATTTTTTAGCAATGTAGGTACCTATTTAAGTTTAAAATTATTTTTATTTTATTTTGTTATACAATAAATCACAAACGGCTAAGTGAATACCATGTGCAAAATAAAATTGGCGCTCTTCATTAACAAGTTTTCCAACATTCAGCATACATATGGACCATCGGTCACTATTGCCATAATATCGGTATCTAGTGAGATATCAAACTCAGAAAGGTGCTTTTTTAAGATACGAGATTCGGCTGTCAACGATTCATTGATGCGAATGAGTCCCAAATATCTGACTTATTAAAAAAAATTGGGATTTGATAAATTTTAATTTAAACCCCGAAATTCAATATGCAATTTATTCGCAAATATGTCCTAGAAGAAAAAAAAAGTTTTTACCAGCTTTCAAGTAGCAATTCCTAGGCACAAGCAGAGCCCTAGAGATGTACCTGACCGCTAAAGTTAAGTAATCGTTAACCTTACCTGTTATTGGTACTTACGTTCACTGGCAGTTAATCCCGTCTTATCTAAGATCCTTATCTCATCCACATATAACTAATCTTAATCCAAAACTAACCCAATACACAATAACAATACTCATACCTACGTAGGTTATAATATTAAGAGCGCTCTCTAGCAAAAACGGTAAAATACTCAATTTTCAACAAATTTGATAAAAAAACTCTCAAAACTTGTTGACCCTGGCGAACATTTTGATTTGATAAAATAAATTTTTTTTTTTTTTTTTTTTTATTTTTTTTTTTTATTTTTTATATCATATAATACACATTAAATACAATTATAAAGTCGCGCCAAATCCATTACAGGATTTGTCGGCGCGTTCATTTTCATAATAACAATATATACGTAACAACATAACAACAAATACAAATACATTTATTACCAATATTAGTTTTTTGCTTAAAAAAAAAAAACTAAATAGCGAACTTACGAGATTTGTTTAAGTAGTCTTTGTTATATCAAAATACAAATTATTTGTAAAATATATATATTTTTTATTCATTCTTTCAAGCATATGGATTTTAGCAAACTTTTTTTAATAAACAAGAAATCGAGTTCATGTGGTGATTTTTGGTTTCAAAATATGAAAAATTTTATAATTTTTTTTTAAATCGGTCAATATCCATGAAAAAAAAACAAAAAAATTGAATTTATCAAACTAATATTATTAATAACTGTACAACTTTTCGTAATATTTAAAAAATATACATGAAAAATTGTAGTATTCTCGTGCATTGTCTGCCGAACACACCCTCGATTTCGATATTAAGAAATATGTTTTTTTATAAACGAATACTATGAAGCTATAATCAAGTTTTTTCTTAAGTTGGTAATAAATGTTTATTTTTTTTTACTAATATTGGTAATAAATGTTTGTTTTCATATTTTATCACATCAAAATGTTTTCAGCGTCAACAAGTTATGAGGGTTTATTTGCCAAACTTGTTGAAAATTGGATGTTTTACCATTTTTGCTAGAGAACGCTCTTAATATTACGTAAAATCGTATTAAATAGTAGTAGTGATTTTAATATCGGTACCTACATACCTGGTACTAGGTCTTTATCTTAGATTTAACTACTACCTAGGAACCTACTTGCGGTTGTTAGTATCGGATACTGTAGGTAAATAAGTACATAATACTCGTTAATAAAACTTACCTACTATGAATGAATGTACCTACTAATTTAATGTATTATAATAAACACAAAATATATTTTAATATTTATATATAAATCACATTTTTTAATAATTAATGAATTCTCGTCAAAAAGGCATATATTTTTTGATAGATGTTTATCTTGTCGTTACCGGATACAATATTTTTATCCTAATCACAGGTACTTATGAATATTGTCACTAGATATTTTATCTGCTCCTGTACCCCTACTTATGAGTAATTAATGTGTCAGTACCGATTCTAAGTATTATATCCAGTCGGATACTTCTGAATAAGGTGCACGATCAAGAAAACACATAAAAAAATATAATTTTGACGTTATAATTCAATATTAAACATAGAAAGTTTTCTATTTTGAGAATATATTCAAATTGCGTCATAATTGTATAACATCAAAACAGATTAATACTACACAATACTATAAGTGGGGTTGTCAGCCGCCCAGCTACATATAATAAACATGCAAGCTGTCCTCTTCATACCAACAAAAAATAAGACATTCAGGATGGGTGACTAACCTCATTGCTGAAATGAAAATGTAAAATGTTTTTTTTATTTTCGAATATGCATTTGGCTAGACACTCGAAAACTTACGGAAAAGAGTGGGAGACCAATTCTTTGCTGGGTGCTCCACGGTTAATTAAATTAATCCATTCGAATAATGTGGTTAGATGGATGAAATCTCTATAAAGTGATAATCACACCACTGCATATCATCACATTTTTCTTATGTAAACTGATTAGTTGATTTTGTTATATGAATGATGATGTGCAAGAAGAATAAAATAAATAAATAAATACTTATGACAGCTCTTAAATATTTCTGTAGAATGATGTATTATTTTATTAATTGTAGCGACTTATTCTTATCACTTTTTTTAGGTTAAAAAAAATAACAAACTGTTCCTGTGATTTTTTGACAAAATTCATTCCATCTCTACTTGTATCCGTATTGATAAGAAACTGTTTTATAGGTCAAATTATCGACATGGTCTTTAATAGTGAAAAGTAATCATTGATAAACTTAAATTATTCGTATAGTTACATGTTATTACGTAACTCGCGTTGAATTCGTAATCGGTTACATTTATGTAACAGTCTGCCCACTGGTTACCCCACTTGTGAGAAAAAACGACTAGAATGCCAAATACACATAATATACAAATTGCCAAATTCACATAATACCTATACAAATAACAGTCTCAGAAAAAATACGTTAAGATACTGAACTAGCAGGAGAAATAAAAAATATTTGACATTCTAGGCTCTTTTATATACTACCCTTAGTCATGTCAGCTACAGGGGTAACTCCGAAATATTTTTCAAATAATTTACAAAAAATAGATTTATCGGTAAATTTCTACATGAATATTCAAAAATCTTTTATAATAAATACTTGAAATATTGTTAGAAAGTTTCTGAACACAGATATTTCAGGCACAATGCTGGTATTTTGAACCCGCGTTTTGAGTCTAATCCTTTGATATCCTGTATATGTGGATAGGTGATTCTTTCCCGGCATTAGACTGTCAAGTTTTTGTATGATCATGACTGATCATATGAAGACTTATCTGGTTGTATAATGCTGAGAAGTGTGGATGGCAGTTTTGCCGCCGCGTTTAATTTTTTTTTATTTATTTAACATAACAATTATACAGACATGACAACACATAGACTATTTGATAAAAACTTAACTCTAAACGTCTTCCTTATATAGACAAGTCTCGTGTAAAGGAGGGTTAAAATAAATATAAACATTGTCTTATTTTTATTGGTACGGATAGTACGACTTGTATATTTATTATAATATTTAGTACGTTTGCTATCCCACTTGTGATTGATGGTATAGTGTAATCATTATGAATGAACGAATTCAATTAATTTACCTAATATAAATATGAGTTCGTTTGTGTGTAAGTATGTGTGTTGTTTATGGACGTACCTTTATATACATAGATAGATAGATATAAGATAACACGTATGGTAGTCTACGTAATGTATGGGTCGTTGTAAAATGTATTTCACATAATTAATTTTTGTTATTTCGTCAACATTTTATCTCCACATTAGCGCTATGGCCGTCCTATTATAATATTCACCATAGTATTATTAAACTACTACACCATGTAGACACACACCTGTCAATTTTGACGGGTGTAAAAAATATAGTTAGATTTTTGCAGCGTGTGCTAATATTTGAAGCTACGATAGATTGGACATGTTGAGCGAATGCACGATGAAAGGATGACAAAGAGGATGTATCTATCTGAAAGAAGCGGTGTGAGTAAGCGCGGACGTCCAAGAACTACGCGGTGTGAGCACTTGGATCAAATTCTAAAAGACGGCCACTATTGCGTACGAGAATTCGGCGTGCAGCATGTATGAGAACTGGATAATAAAGAGGAAGCGAAAGAAGTGTGTAAGGATAGATTTATATGGCGTTCTGTTCTCTCTGTCTACCCCACCTGGGACACGGCGTGAGGGTATAGTAAAGTAGTAAAGTTATATTTGTATTTTTTAATTTGCTGCGTGGATGTCCGATGTCTTATCGTGTTCAATTTTTTAGCCTCGGTGCTAAGATAGTTTTTTTCGTTCCTGAAGATGATATTAGAAAATTACAAAAAAATCCTTATTACCCTCAAAAATATCATTATTACCCCATTTGGGGGTAATTTACCCCAGTTCCCCGAGGCTGGCATACTTACTTACTTACTTCTGATGGCCGAACAGCCCTTGCAGGACCTTTACCTCCTAAACAATAGATCTCCAAGCCTTTCTATCTTGAGCAATGGACTGCCAGTCGTTTTTAGCATTGAGCTCCGACGCTGGTAGGTATGGCTGGATAAAATATGAGTCCTTCGACTTCTGAAATGATATTCAGCTAAGACTTTATTTCAATATTGTATGAATGCTTCGCGTCATAATTTATATCTATTGATATACCTGCGGCTAACTTCACGCGTTACTCATTTGTAACACTTAATGTTTGTATACCTGGTGAAGTATTTGATTATTATCAGACAATTTGATCTGTTAGTATGTTTTATGATTAATGGAGCACACATTTGTCATTAGTATTAGTAGTTAATACACATACATATTAGTTATAGCTGTTACACATACATACATAAACACTTAACCATATATATATGGACGTATAGTAATAGTTGTATTAGTTTTATAGTGTGGTAAAATAGCAACAGTGTAAAAATGTGGAAGTCCTAATACTGTATAAGGACAAAAACCCTGTACTTTACAATGACATACATTGGTATTGAACATTAGTAACGGACATAAGTTTTTATCACTAATAATATATTCCACATATACCTAAATATTTTAGTCTTTTTGTAAATATGTACATACTTTTGTCTTGAAAAGACTACGTAATTAAGAATGACAGAGGTGAAATAATACATTCTATACAAGATCTCATTACAAGGAAACACCCAGACTAAAAAAAAAAATAAGATTATTCTTCATTTTGCCCTGGCCGAGAATCGAATCTTGGACCTCGTGACTCAAAAGCAGGAGCGTTTCCTCCGCACCACACCAGCCGACTGAATAATGAGTCATTGTTTAATTGTTATGAATGTATAATAATATGTAAGTTTTCATGAGTTATTTTTAATAATCATTTAAATTTACCTTTGAAATACTTGCCATTTACAGGAAATCCGAAAACTCACAGAAAGAGTGGGGGACAAATTCTTTGCTGATAGCTCTATGAAGCAATTTAATTTATCGTTACTCAGCAAAATTTAATTTTAAAATTACACTATTTTCTTATTATTCTAGGTTTCGTTCAATATTTCTTTATGTATGTATTTTATTTATTCATTGTCATAGTATTTATTTATTTTCATTATTAATTGTTTTTTTTCCCCTTTCTTACACATGGTTGGCTGGAACATGTTGCTGTGCAACAAGCCCATCATTCGACGGAACATAATAAGTATTCTCTATATTATGTATAGGCACAGAGACGCTCTGAATGGAGGATGCTGGTTTCTGCCCTGTGCTCCCGAGAGGAGCGTTGAGGGCGATGATGATGATGATGATATTATGTATAAACATTATATTGCTCGGTAAATAGTGAGTTACCTATATAATTATACATATTGGGTTTCGATCCATTGGATTGGTCTACAGTTTAGATTTTCGTGTCCATTCTTCCGTATTTTCTGCTTGTCTCTTTGATTCTACGTATGTGCCACAGTTCATGTCTTTCTTCACTTCATCCATATGGGTGTCTCACCATTTATATTATTATTATAAAATTGCTTATTTGAGACTGACCAAAGTACATCAGTATTGGTAATACTAAAAAAAATTAACATTTATAAAATTTAATCACACAGTTTATGCTGCCTTAAACCCACTGTTACAAGCAGGTACTCCTTGTGTACCCCACACTTGGTAAGTACTTACTTTGTTATATTGTCAATACTAGCATCACGCATGGGGCGCACCCTGCAATGTTATGACACGCACACATACCTAAATACATACATATCAACTTATATATTATATGAATGTGCACGCCCAAAATAATAAAAATTGTTTAAAAGCGATAATAATATTGAATTAATTATTTGTATAAATTTTTAAACGATTTCTTTTAAATTATTTTTGATATAAATCGAGATGAATTGGCCAAGTTTATTTTCGCGGAGGGTAAGACCGACGGGACAAATGGCAGAGGCCGACCAAGAGACGCATATATGGACCAACTGAAGAGTGATATGAACTGTGGCTCGTACGTGGAGCTGAAAAGACTGGCGGAGAATAGAGACGAATGGAGAAGAAAAACCAAACTCGTTGCAGACCAATCCAATGGATTGTAACTCATTATATATATTTAAAAATATTACCATGCCATGAGGACATGTTTTACTAGAGAACAAACCAGTCAACTAACAGGGAGTAGAGGGAAGTAATATGATAGCAAATAATAATATGTAGTCGACACATAATACAATTAAAATTAAATCAAATACCGATGACAACATCTATCAGACATCTGGATTGTAGAACCATGTTTACACGATGTAATATCGTGTAAAAAAAATCCGTGGAGCACCCAGCAAAGAATTGGTCTCCCACTTTTTCCGTAAGTTTTAGAGTGTCGTCATACTGTAAAAATACGTCATACGTGTGTTCGAAAAAATAAAGACATTTTACATCTTAAATTCAACAGTGATGAGGTTAGCCACCCATCCTGAATTTCTTAATTTTTGTTTGTATGGAGAGGACACCTTACATGTTTAACACATGCAGCTGGTGTTCTTGCTACCTCAATTGTTGTGGATATAGTAGTAGTAGTAGATACATTTTCTTCTCCGAGTACCGTTTCCTCTGCGAAGGTTGGCAATTATCAGGGCTATTTCCACCTAATTGACTGAGGCTACATCTTTTAAAATGTCTTGAATTGTGCAACCAAGAGATTCCTCTTCGACCCGGCCCTCTTGTTCCTGGTATTTTCCCTGAATTATCAATTGTAGAAGTTGGTATTTTTCTCCTCTCATTCATTACGTGTATGTATGTATGTATATTGGATGATTTATTCGGTGCCGTTTAATGGAGCATCTATCTCTAGAGCGCGGGAAACTATGTTGGAAGAGCGATGTCTTCAACTTGCTCCTGATCGTTGTTATCGATGGTTTTTACGAAAGTCCTCGGGAAGTCGGTTTCAGATGACGGGTCCTGGGACGCCAAAAACCATATTATTCAAAGCCTTGTGGACTATAAGGCACAGTTTATATTGGACCCTTTCACGTGACAAAATTATCGCAGCTACCATATTATTTTTTACTCTGTCGAATTGACAACTAAATTTTACAAGACAACAACGGGTCACAGACCAAATTAAAAATTGTATAAACAAAAAAAAAAACAGAACAGACTGATTCCAAACGAGATTTAATTTAAAGGTGAACACACTCGTTTATTATCTTCTGATCGTTTTTAATCAATGAATCGAGTAAACATAATAATAAGTAATAATATTATATAGGATATAATATAAACAAAATGTCTAACAAAACTTCTCGTCTTTATTAATTCTTTCGTGTTGTCCATTATTCTGGACATAAGGTTGATATACAGGACTTGTCACGTTGCTATGTGGGTGTGTGAAGGCGGAGTGTACCCTAAAAACGTTTTTATTTCAATCACATCTGATTACTATACTATACTATACCATCACGGCATATTCCACAAGTGGGGTAGCCAGCAGATCAGCTGCATGTAAGAAACACGCAAACTGTCCTCTTCGTGCCAATATAAAATCAAGACATTCAGGATGGGTGGCAAACCTCATCGCTGAATTTAAGATGTAAATTGTCTTATTTTTTTCGAACACCTGCCTTTTACAGGGCACTCGAAAACTTACGCAGAAGAGTGGGAGACCAATTCTTTACCGGGTGCTCCACGGGATAGATAGCTCACATCTGATTTATTATTTTTATTTGATTTTTAGTCTTATTTTATTATTTTTTTCTAATTTTATTCTTTTATTAATTTCGGCAAACAACTAGTACGTAGTAAATACGTAACTGTAAGTAAATTTTAGTTCTTTTTGTAAAACAATGGAGTCGGTGGACATTAACGGTTGTATTTAATTTTGGGAAGGATTTTGTCGGTGATTGCCCTTCAGGCGAACCCTGAGCCCTTCCGTAAGAAGAATTTGCATGAAGAGTATGGTTGACATAGGATGACATTCTAATTAAGGCTAGTCTTTCCTAGACTATTATTAGACTATTATAAGTCGAAACCAGGTCACTATTCAATCTAATATATAAAAGGAAGACGTGTGTGTTACAACACTTATAACTCAAGAATGGCTGTACCGATTTGAATGATCTCTGATTTGTTGGATTCTTCTCCGCCCGGATTAAACTATAGGCTATTAAAACATCTTACAAATTCACGGGAAGAAACAATATGAAGAAAATTATTTACGCCATACATTTTTAATTTCAAAAATAAAAACAATATGGAGAGTCCATACGCTATTAGCGCCCCCACGTCGCCTGTTGCATTGTGCTAAAATAATCCGTAGGTTCTGCTATATTAAGAACCAAATTACTATAACTAATATGAACGAAATGTGTACTAATATTTGTTTACTATAATTCGGTAGTTACATGGCAATAGGTTGTATCTCACTAAAACATAATTTTACAGGAGAGCAAAAACAAAGTTTGCAAAACAGATATTTCAGCCAAATTTCGAGAATTATATATCAAAATGAAGGTAATTATTATTTCTACAAGATAGATGTAACATTCTCTTAATAATTTCTTCTAGAAGATGTATGTAACATTCACTAAATAATTTCTTGCAGTTTAAAAATATTTGAGATTTTTTGCCATGTTGAAGAAAACAATCTTTCTACATGTCAATAAGTGACGTCTTTTCTCTCTTTATTCTGACTATAAAGAGACATATCCTTTTGCCACATCAAATATTACACTATTTTGAGCATTTTATGGAACAAACTTGAAAACGCAAAAAATGCGAGATACAACCTATTGCCATGTAACAACCGAATTATTCGACTAATATTTATGTATCGATAGATATTCTGTCACATAAATGTGGACGTGCACAGATTATATTTGAAATTGTATTTTATTTTTGCAGATGGAAAATTATTATTGAACCAAAAATTGTGCTATTAAAGATGAAAATAAGAATGTGTTCATGTAGGTAGTTCTGATGCAAGATTGTGTAGTGAAATTTGCAGACAGAGAAGAAAAATTACGAAGAAAATTATTTACGCCGTACATTTTTAATTTCAATAAAAAATGCAATATGGAGAATTATACAAAATCAACTATGAATGATAATTTTTCTATACATTCTCAAATTAGAATCGTTATCCATACAATTTAACATCTGTAGTTCTGATATTTCAATTTTTAAAAAATCATGGAAAGAATTTTTATAAATTTTAAATGAATAGGTAAAATCTACCTGAAAAAAAAATTAGTACCTACATACATAATTATATTACGTACTGTAGATAATTTATAAACAAATCTGAGTTAAGTATAATTGTTCAACATAAATTGTTCATGTCGGCCGGTGTGGCGCGGAGCTCTTTCCTTTGAGTCACGAGGTCCCGGGTTCGATTCCCGGACAGGGCAAAGGGAAGAATGACCTTTTTCAAATTGTCCTGGGTCTGGGTGCTACATATATATGTATTTGTATATAGTGCATTGTATATGTGTGTATCGTCGCGTTAGTACCTACCCATAATCAAGATTCATCTAAGTTTGGGACTAGCTCGATGTGTGTGAATTGTCTATGTAAAAAAAATGAATGTAACTTTCGCAGTTTAGCGGCCCCACCCGTTGTCGAGTACTTTTTTTCCATAGAAAAGGTAATATTTTTGAAACTTGAGGAAATTGTTGCCATATGTAGAATTATTTTAATTTGCCGGCAAAAAAAATCCACTTCGAAAATTAATTTCCTAAAATTCCGTACATATTACTCGACAACGGGTGGGGCCGCTCAAGTTTCATACTTGCGAATTTTTTTTCCTATAAAAGAATTTTTAAAAAATTTGGTGACAAAAAAATAATTCACCATATGGCAACAATTTCCTCAAGTTTCGAAAATATTACTTTTACATGGAAAAAAGTACTCGACAACGGGTGGGGCCGCTAAACTGCGAAAGTTCCAAATGAATTATATTTTTTTACACTATACCTTCGATGACACACTTTGACAATTACGGGAGTTTGTGAAGATATTAATAATATTAATCATTCATAAAGTCAGTGGGAGAGGGCAGAAGATAGGGCAGGTGTCGAACATGTGTTGAAAGGCTAGGTTTGGAGTGGCCAGAGGTCCTGGAAGCAGCGGTGGACAGTTATCTCTGGAGGAGATACTTAGGGGCAATGGGTCCCCGACCGAACTAGGACAAGGGGAAGAAGATGTATGTATGAAATCGTTCATTGATTCTTAGGCGGTACGAAGTTCGCCGGGCCAGCTAGTTAAATATAAAGTAAAACTTAAACCAATCGTATATTCTTCCATAAATAAACATGGAGTTTTACAAAACAAACGTTTCCCATAATAATCAAGGTGTATAGAATCTTGATTAACACCTCTGATACAAGAAACATTCATCAATTGATTGATGGTGTATGTGTTTGTGTTAATTGTTGAAGTCGTTTAATATAATCTCTTACACTGTGTACCGTGTACATACAAGGCTACACAACATTATAAAACAATGTTTTTACATAACAAACAAACAACATACAAGACCAACGCACGCCTTTTTTGTTCGACGATAAATAATTTTGTCGTGTCGATTATATCTATCTATTTCGATTAAACGAATTAGAAATTGTATATCTTTTATTATTGATTTTAATTTTTTTTAATGAGACGATCGATAGGAGATACTAAATATGATGAAAGCGTCTCGGTTTTTTAATTGAAAGATCTTGAGTTCGAATTTAGTAGCTGATCAACATACTCCCTTTTCACGGCGAAGCATTTTGCCTTTTGAACATCTTAAATTTTATTTGCATGGAGAGGATGACTCGCATGTTTATTACTTGCAGTTCGTCCGCTGATGACACCATTCGTGGGAATTATTGTAATGGTATGAGTGACTGAATGAATAAACATATAGCTTACTACGATAACCATAAAGAATTTTTGTGTTTTCTATAGTTTAGTTAAATCGCTGACCACATTGTTGTTTTGATGTAGATAATTACGATGGACTGATTTTTGTCACACGCATTTAGTTCTTTGGTTACCCCACTTGTTCAAAATACCTTGTAAATTTAGATAGATGATAAGATGGACATATTATACATAGTTAATTATTTTGTATCTTTAATAATGTGCTCAAAAATTCAATGAAGCTATACAGGGAGAAAAGCCATTTCAACTCACGCTAGATTACGTGCATTAAAACAAAAACAAACGAATTTTATAGCAATAATTAAAATATTTCATTCAATCAAATATTTTAAAAAGTATTTCAACTGTTTCTATAATAATATTATGCATAGACAATTCACACAGATCGAGCTAGTCCCAAATTAAGATATGAATCTTGTATTATGGGAACTAACACGACGATACACAATATATATACAATGCACTAAACACATATACATGTAACACCCAGACCTAGAACAATTAAAAAAAAGTCATTCTTCAATTTACCCTGGCTGGGAATCGAACCTGAGCCCGTAGACAATTTGTACTTGGCGATCGCCTACAAACGAATTTTCGTCAATAACTGCAACAATAACGCATAATTATACGGTACGTGTAGGTAGATTGTCGAAAAGTTCGCCAGTAGACGATCGCTAAGTACAAATTGTCTACGGGCTCTGGGACCTCGTGGCTCAAAGGCAAGAGCAGCGTTACCTCCACGCCCCACCGGCCGTCTAATAATAATTTTATTACTTTAGTGTTTCTATTAATTATTTATTTGTTTTTATTTAAATTAAACTGCTTATTTTATTATTAATTTAAATTAATATGTACCGGTTTTGGGAATGTGTAATATTTAATTGGAAACTATTTTAAACTATCATGTTGAGTCTCAGAATGAAAACAGAATTAATCGAATTATGTATTTTTGTTGTCTAATTTTACTACTACTACTACTACTATACCATCACGGCATATCCCACAAGTGGGGCAGCCAGCAGACCAGCCGCTTGTAGTAAACATGCAAGCAGTCCTCCCTGTGCTAAAAAATGAAGATATTCATATATTTTTTGTATAGGTACATCATTGCATTGGAACATTGTTTTGATTATTATATGTACATCAAATCAATGAAGGCCAATTTTATTATTCTGTGATGACTGTCTTCTTGACTATTTAACTATACTTGGAGACTGTTTTTAGCACAAATCATCCTCGTAGGATGCTATGCCATAAATGAAGGAAAAAAAAAAAAAAAATATATATATGTACATAGATACTGCTTGCCCCTCCTACACAAGTGTTGGTAGACTTTCTGGTGGGGAAAAAACGTATTTGATTCTAGAAAATGTATAAAATTTATAATGTTTTTAATTGTGTTAATATATTATTTTTTTTTTTTTATTTATTTATTTATAATAATACATACGGCTTACGCCTTTAATACATAGTTATAAACAACAATTGTACAACACCACCATCGTATCAAATTAAAATCAAAACAAAAACAAAATATACTGCATCACTTCAAATTATAAAAATAAAAATTAAACACATTGTGTCACATAAACCACATAATAAAATTACAACATATCAACATCATCATGTCCAGAGATGTGCAAAATACTTTCAAAAAAGTATTTAATTACAAAATACAAATACTTTTGAATTTTTGTATTTCAAATACAAAATACTAAATACTTTTTCAAAATGGTATTTAAATACAAAATACAAAATACGTATTTTCAAAATACTTTTTTAAAATACCTTTTTAAAATACTTTTTACAAATAGTCGAACAAGGTGTAAGACAAAAGTATTTAATATTTAAACCATTGATTGAAATTAAAAACTGGACAAAAGTATACATAAATGGAGAAAGGGTTGACATGATTCGATATAGCATTGCTTGCAGACAATTGATGAATGCCATTGATGAATGAAAAACTGGACAAGAGTATACATAAATGGAGAAAGGGTTGACATGATTCGATATATCATTGCTTGCAGACAATGAGGATGAGCCTTAAGAAGAACTGTCAAAATAGAAAAAAAAAATTAAGTCATGACAAAATGTACGGTTTAGAGGGTTATTTTTCCCGGATTATTTTCGTTCCCGGGAAACGGGAAATTTAAAAAATGTATTTCCCGGGATTCCCGGGAAATTCATTATTATATTTATTAATATTCAATTTTCAACAAATTTGGTAGAAAAACTCGCAAAACTTGTTGACCCTTGCAAACATTTTGATTTGATAAAAAAAAAATATTTTTTTGTTACCAATATAAGTTATTTGCTTAAAAAAAACTAAATAGTCGACTGACGAGATTTATTTAGGTAGGTACTCTTTGTTATATCAAAATGCAAATTGTTTACAAAATATATATACTTTTAACTTTTATTCATCCTATCAACCAAATAAATATTATGGATTTTGGCAAAGCTTTTTTAATAAATAAAAATCGAGTTCTTTTGGTGATTTTTGACTTCAAAAAATGAGAAATTTTAACAAAAAAGTGATTTTATAAATCGGGTAATATCCATGAATAAAACAAAAAATTGACAGTTTGCTGCACTAATATTTAACTTTTCGAAATATTAAAAAAAAAACATGAAAAATCGTAGGATTCTTGTACATTGTCGGCCAAACACACCCCTGATTTCGATGTTTAGAATTATGCTTTTTTCAAACGAATACATTGAAGCTAAATAATTAATGTTTAGAATATTTACTATTTTTTTTTATTGTTTAACCGGATTTGGGTGCAGATGTCAAAACCGATTGAGAACCATGTCTACACAATGCAACATTGTGCAAAATCTAATCGGAAGAAGTGAGAAAGGTGTCCCAACCCTTACGAATTGGTTCTAGGCTGACTTAAGTGATCACTTTCGGACTTTAGACGGGAGATCGCGATCCATTTGAGATCTGAAAAATGAGATCCCCAAAAGATGGTTGCTTCTAAGGTTTGCATAAGCGTCTCTCGATTAGTGGACCTTACATCGTAACAGTGAGAATTGTGGAATTGGTAAACGTTGTTCATGGACATCAAAAGTGATCACTTAAGCCAGCCTAGAGCCAATTCGTAAGCGTTGGGACACCTTTCTCACTTCTTCCAATTAGATTTTACACAAAGTTGCATTGTGTAGACATGGTTCTCCAATCGAGGTTTCTGATTGGCTATATAATTAAGTTTTTTTTTTAAAGTAAAACACTAATATTGGTAAAAAATATTTGTTTTCATATTTTATCACACCAAAACAAGTTTATTACGACTATTACGGTTAACTAAACAAAGATTTCGGTATCGATATGGCGATCTGTATGACTAGTAATTTGTGTTTATTTCCCGGGAAACGGGAAATAAAAATTAGAGGGTCTTCCCGGGAATTCCCGGTAGTACGGTTGTTAGAAGAGATAAGCCGAAAATTGTCATAAATGGATTGAGTATCATCAAGCAGGTAAGAGAATTCCTGACTTGGGCTGCAAAATAAATCAGAATGGATAATCCAAATCTGAAATCGTATGGACTACTGTAACATCATATTATATACAGGACTGCTCCAGACTCTTCCTTATCGTCTTCAGATGGTTTTTAATGTTGCCTCCGGATCATTTACAGAGAGAATAAGAGCTGCCACATAACTTCACTACTAAGAAGTCTACACTAACTGAGAGTCCTAGAGATACTGGTGTTTAAACTGTGTCTCACTGTCCACAAGGCAGCACACCACCCACTGAGCTGTTCCGCTGACGAAAATGTGTGGCGAAGGCTGTGCTCAGCTTCTTAAACTCGTTGAACTCAAAAGGGCAAATACCTCTAAATTTGCAGAAAGAAGAAACAAAGTCGCAGCGTCATCTGCCTGGAATAGATTGCCTTCAGACAAAATTGAAAATGCTACCATTCAAGAGAAATCACAGCGCTCTTGAAATGGCCATGGATCATTAAACGGCGTCATGTATAATTTGTTCAGTCATCATTATTATGTGTGTATATCTCAAACATGGAGTAGGTACTCTAATGGAAACTTTGTATTTGTAATTCAACAAATTGGCAAAAAAAGCTTGCGTACGCGCATATCAATTAATGGCAGAATTTTGTTTCAAACAATAAAAAGGTATTTTGTAAAAGTATTTTGTGTAAAATACAAAATAGTCAAAAAAAGTATTTCAAATAAAATACAAAATACTTTTTACAAAAAGGTATTTGAAATACAAAATACAAATACGTATTTTGTATTTTGTATTTGTATTTTAAATACTTTTATTTCAAATACGTCACATCTCTGATCATGTCAAATCATAAAAAAAAACTGTATCATATCTAACCATAAAATAAAGTTACAATACACTGCATCACATCGAATTTCTTAATAACATAAATAAAAAATAAAAAAATGGGTGGCATACCTCATCGCTGAATCATATAAAATATTTTATTCAATATTGTGTCAACCGACGGTACTTGGCGGAAGTTCATGTAAAATTAATAAAAATAAAACAATTATTATGTTTAGGTAGTATACTTACCTACTTCCACAGTGTGGCTACCAAATTCAATTCCATTCCATTCTTTATAATATTCCATTCCATTTTCTAATATAATTGTCATAAGAATATGTGTTTTAAGATATGATGTTTAGTTGGTAGTAATTTTTTTGTAGTAGAAAGTTGTTTTCTTGTTGTTATATTTATGAAAAAATAAATAAATTAATAAAAAATATACCTATATTCTTTGTCTCCTAGGTATCGCAATAAAGCGAAAATCTCGCCTTCTGTTCGACGCATTGTATTACTGATAATTTTATGATACCTACTTTGTTATGATTTTTGTTGTATAACCAATGTACAGTAAAGAAAAAAAATAAAATAAATAAAAAAAAAAATTCATTAAATAGAAAAAATAAAATAATAATGAATTTTCACAATGTTAACACCCATACATTACAATTATTAATAAATAAATAGGTAGGTAATTGAGGTAAATTTGAGCGGTATCGATCGTTTTTTCCCCGATAGTACCTACCTACAACGCATAACATCATTTATTTGTGATCTTGATTTGTATGTAATATTATAATAATATTGAAAGAAACACCAGTCAAGTCATTATTATTATTATTATTTATTATAAATAATCTCTTGATCTACTACCGTGGATCATTATTCCTGATAGATCATCTCCCAACAAACACCAGTCACTACAATGTATTATTTTTATATAATATGTATTATACTACTTTTTATTTTATTTATTTATTCTCAAGTTTATTCACCCGGAATTCATGGAGGGCAATAAATAATAATTATTAATAATAATAATAACTAGAAAACTTTTTTTAAGATGCGCCGTTTTGTGGAAAAACCACCGCAAGGGCCCATTCAAGAATCATTACACCTCCTGAACAATAAGGTTTTTTAAACTCGCCATGAACACCTCCACACTCTCCAGAGTCCGCGAATCAAAGGGAATTTTGTTCCACAGCAACGGACCAGCCACGCAGAAGGCACGGTCAACATAATATGTAGTTAACTAGACCTCCCCCTACGCGGCACCACAAGTCTATTATTGACAGAGTTTGTGTTAGCAGACCTTAGTGATTTTTGCCTTTCCGTTGCCTCCTCAGAAATGCAGAACTCCGAGATGTACACCGGTGCCATGCCATGAAGTGTCTTTAACACAGTCAATATGATTTTGAACTCTACTCTTTCTCTGACTTTAAGCCAGTGAAGATCTTTTAGAAAAGGAGTTATGTGACTAGTTTTGTTGGCATTGTAGATCAATCTAGCAGGTGCATTAAATATAAACTGCAGACCATTCTGCAGCATTGGCTTTAGGCTGGCTTTAGTGATCACTTTCAGTGTCCATGGACAACGTTTACCAATTCCACCATTCTCACTGTCATGATGTAATAAGGTCCACCAATCGAGAAACGCTTTATGCAAACAATAGAAGCGACCATCTTTTTGGGATCTCATATTGCGAGTATTTCATATCACAAATTTATCGCGCATTAGTAAATATTCTAAACATTCGAACAAACTAATTTTCTTTTTTATTTATATTCCCGTGTTTATTTATTTATGCATTCCACTTAGCAGCTCTGTTGGTTTCTTTCTTACCGTAATATCTGTCTATTTAGAAGATCTACGTACATACATATGTAATAGCATTACTAAGACTATAATAGCATAAATAGTATTAACTGATAAAGATTCTTAACAGAAGTACTAGCAGTAGACAGTGGCGTGGCTTCCATACAAGCCGAAAAGCCGGGATTTACCTATGTACCTGTTTCTTGTATTATTGGATAGGTGGCCATTGCACATGTACTCTAAGTTTTGTCTGATACATATATATTTTTATTTTTATGTTTTACTTTTAAAGTGGCATGGAACACATATTTCATATTCCTCAAAGTTATTCACTCGTTTGAGGGTGATTTAGATACTTCATATTTCATAAATAGTATATCTTTGTATTGATGAAATTATTTCAATCACAACATCTAAATTTAAAAGTGCCCTAGCGGGTGCTCTGTAGTCTGTACAACTCACGGTAGCTGGTTCCTGCACAGTTTTGTTTACGTCTGTGATTTCCTAAATTCTCATTATCCTCCATTCTCCCGGTTTTTGAACGCTGTTTTATTTTGTTTTCACAAATGATTTTAGCCATTAGCTTGCTTCGTGTTCAATTTTATTTTATAGAATGTTATGTTACATAGGTTTTATGATCTCATTTAAAAAAAAATCTGATTATTTTGTAATATACGCAAAACACACTGATTATTTTGAAATATACGCAAATTTTATTTGTTAAATATTGATGTAATATGTTATTTTGTAAAATGAGCTGTATGACTGTATATTTGCTGGCTAATAAATAAAATTTAAAAAAAATACTATTAAATTTTTAAGAGTGGACATACGCAATATGAAAACCAGAAACGCCACTGATGATGGGTTATAATACCACAATAGACCATCATTTGGCTTCTGCTGCTGCTACCATTATATAACACTATTTACTTACACTCAAAACTTGTCAAAGGGTATGTGCAAATATCAAAAGGTATTCCAAATTTTCTATTTTCCTGGAATAGTCTCTTAATGTTTAGTGTAAATAAATATGCCGGGCTGTTTATTGTGTGACAGTATTTTTTTTCAATTTCAGTGAAATTTGTGATGCAAGTGTCTTGGTGAAGAATTTTCTCTCAAATATACGAGAAAAACTAGAAAACTCTATTCATCCATCCATTTCATCACGAAACCTCTCTCTAGCGGGGAAGCTAGCAAACCAATTGCTTCCAATAAACATTCAAGTCATCTTCTCCATGCCAATACAGATTAAGACATTCAGGATGGGTGGTATATCTCGTCGGTGAATCGAAGATGTAAAATGTCTTAAAACGCGATGTTTTACTAATAGGTATGTAAGTACCTTTTATAGGAAACTCCAAAACTTACAGAAAATATTGACAGACCAACTCCTGTTAATATTTGAACGAACTTTGTATTAATCTTAGATCAAGATACTAACACCTTCACGTCCAATTCTCGATCATTTTTCATTCCATAGATCATGTCAGTGACTTATACACTTGGTATATTTCACTAACATATCTTGACAGCTGATTTTGTTTTTTTTTTGTTCACCATTCCAATCTGGTTGTTATTCTAGGTGTCCCGGAATGATGAAGCTGTGATTAGCTCGTTTATTCTGTGCATATTATCATTATAACACATCTTATTCTAGCAAATTCTTTTTGTCAATAGGAGTACGTCATTGATTAAATTAATAAAACTTATCACTTTATTATTTAATTCACTCCATCAGTTCCGTTCTAGTAACAATCGGCAAAGAACTGGCTTCCCACTGTTTTGCGTAAGTTTTCGAGTGTCCTCTTAAAGACAGGTAACCATTAAGCATACCTTTTTTAAAAGGGCAGCGCCCGCCAAATACCTTGTGCCTTACCTGGAGATATGTATCTCCATAACGACACACACATGCACAAACAAGATTTAATGTCGCATTTAGAAATGCTGTCCTGAGGGAGCACTCTAGATTTAGCGGCCACGCACCAAAAAATTTGGTTGCAAAAAGGGAACGGAAGAAGTAGATTTTTTTTAAAAGATATATCTGGGTTTTGTAATAAACCCAAATACAACCTTATACACCTTTCACTGTACGCTAAAAGCTTGTGTCGTGAAAGGGGAGTTTGCCGGCACCTGGGATAGAACCGGGGACCCCTTGTTCATGAGTCCCAGACTTTGACTCCAGGCTACCGACGAACTCATTGTATCGACGAAATATCCCTTACTAGACATTAAGGATACCTACATCGACTCGAAAATCCTGTAAAAGTGGCAGGTATTCGAAATAATTAATACATTTTTCATCTTAAATTAAGGAGTAATGAGGTTTGCAAACAATCCTGAATGTTTTAATATTTTATTGGAATGATAGGGCACAGCTTGCATATTTATTACATTCAGTTGGTCTGCTAGCTATCCCACTTGTGGGATATGCCGTGATGGTTAAGTTTAGTAACGTTATCACTTGAAGCAACCAAAATCAATTACCCGACAAATAATGAGACTCGCACTCTTTACGGTAAATTTTCGAGTCTCTTCCAGAAGACAAGTTTCCCGAAAAATTACGAATTAGAAATTAATTATTTATTGGTTTATTTTCTGGATAGTATTAAAAAGAGTCTAGTATTTAAAAAAGTGACAAATTTGCTTTCGTATAAAAAACAATAAAATAACTTGAACCTAACCTACAAATCAGTCAA
This sequence comes from Athripsodes cinereus, assembly GCA_947579605.1. NCBI lineage: Eukaryota > Metazoa > Arthropoda > Insecta > Trichoptera > Leptoceridae > Athripsodes > Athripsodes cinereus. The sequence continues at coordinate 1,637,673 of OX388305.1, forward strand.
ACGTAAAAATTTCATTACCTAATTTTGACATGTCAAATGCGTACGAAAAATGCAAATATTTAATTTTGTGCTTACTAAAACCATAATATTACACCGGATTGTAATTCTCCAGATAAAATACTACATATCTAAATAAAAATGATTTAAAAAATCGAAGTTTAGATGCGTTCACTTAAACTAAATAAATTCCTGACTTTTTTTTATAATGCTTGATATTGTGTCTTTATCTACGAATGAACGTTTGAAAAGGCTGGTGTGATTCATCATACAATCAATGATATGAATTTAAAACAATCATTTTGGCGTCTTGCGGTTTTGCGTCGATATCATATTAATCAGATCTCATTACGTTTTTTTAGCCATAGAGTACACACAGTCACACTTTTAATATTGACTAGTTTTAATACCTGCATTGCTCAGAGAAGGCAACGCCATCTAGTAAAAAAAAAGGTCAATCAAATTAAGTTTTGAACTACTATAGATGACTCGCACACATTGAATTGCTCAGAAAAATGGACATTAATATTTTTGCCCAGACTGAGGATCGAACCCACGACCCCTCGCTTGCCAGGCGAGTGTGTTAACCACTAGTCCAACCTAATTAGGTTACATACTAGTTAGGTATTATATATACCGTGTGTGTACGTGGTGATACATCAATGTGAACTTCCTTAAGGATAGCATGATACAGAGTCTCGATGCTTACGAATCGACACAGGCTGGTTAAGAGTACTCTTTACACCCGGGTAACATTCCCAATTCCTCTATATCATGCTTGTCACAATATATCATGTGAAATATTTGAAAAAAATATAGTATATATACAACTTTCAAAAAATTCTGATACAACAGAAACAGGTCTTCAAGAAAACTACATTCTCTCCCATCAATGGGCATATTATTATATTAGTGGGTTTGTATCTTTCTGGATTACACCGTATTTGCATTGTTGGTCGACGAATGTGAGGGTTTTGAAAAATAATATCATGTGGAGTCCACGGTAAAGAAAGGGTCACCAAATCTAATCTGTAAGTTTTCGAGCGTCCTGTAAATTGAATCCTACGAATCGGCTTAGGTTGATTTAAGAGCACTCTACGTCTCTACCCATGGTAGGTTTACCATTCCTATTAAATTCTGTTTCAAACCACTTGTTTAGTAAATGTGTCTATCATGAATAGTATACATCTACAAATTTATACTTATTTATTTAATTTTGATGGTCCAACAGCCCTTGTAGGGCCTTGGCCTCTAAAACAAAAGATCTCCTAGCTTTTCTACTTTAAGCAATGGATTGCCAGTCGTCTTTAGCATTTAGTTCCTCTAGATCTCTGTTGATGTTATCTAATAGTCTTTGTTTCGGTCTGATTAACGGTCTTCTGCCCTCGGGTATACCTACCTTGCAGAAAAACATATTTATAAACAGTCAAAAATATTTACATACCATCACTATGACGTTGCCATCAACTTTTGACATTGAACAATGCTACCATTTTGTCGCCAGACAATGAGTGTCTCTCTGCCTATCTCTGCATCTCTAGCACGTTCACTAGTCATTCGAATTATGAGCATAACACTACATACTGCGACAATCGTTCGATGGTTCGATGAACTTAAAAAAATGTCATAAATTGCATGTTGCTATACCTAACCTTTCGTCACCCCCAGAGCCTTTTGGTGAGAATAGGTCTCTATAGACGTGATGCCAAAAGCCCTTTCATAGAAGCAGGACTTGTTTGCTCTATTGATCTCGTCCAGCATGTTGGTGAATGTCTTAGCTGAGCGTAGAGGTCTACTTGCAGGTGTTTTGAGAATACAGAGCTCAGTAGTGCATTGTATATATGGTATCGTCGTGTTGGTGTCCATAATACGAATTTCATGTTTTAGTTTGACACAAGCACGATATGTGTGAATTGTCTATGCATTTTATGTTAAATAAACGTTGAATTTTGTTCATGTGGCGACCCTGTTGATTACAGACAAGATACGGTGATATATGTAGAAATATTACATTCTGTATCCATGGTCCATCTCTGTACAAAATGTGGGGTTTGGGTTTGGGGTGGGACTACTATATATTGAGTCTCTCACACTCCCGTATATTTTGAATATCTACATTGCATCCCCCCCCCTTCCCTACTCTCTCATTTTCACCGTGCGATGCTTTGATTTATTTCTAACATCGATAATGGACTACAACTAGATTCTACTATGTGCTATGGTTGACAGTGTGGAGTAGGGATTATTGTGTTTTCTCTCTCTCTCTTTGTCTCTCCCTATGCCATCATGATATTTCCCACTTGTGGGGTAGCCAGTAGTGAAATATGACGCAACTGTATTTCTTCTATTACTTTTCTGAAAAAATATTTCCGTATGATGCAAACCGTTTTGTGGAAAATATTTCCGTTTTGTGGAAAAAACCACCGCAAGGGCTCATTCAAAACGACTTTAGTATTTCGGAACTATTTGTTCCACTGACGATGGAACAAGTAGTTCCGAAAACGTTATAACTAAATACAGATATAATGTTCCTTTTATTTTGCATATATTAATAAAAAATAAATAAATAAATAAAACTTTATTGGTATCCAAACATGTAGTATACAAGTAAATTCCAGCAGAGAGTACCTACCAAAAGGTGGACTTATCGCATATGCGATTTCTTCCAGCCAACCCGGAGTGTTTTTGTCTGTCCATTTAAATGAAGAGCTTCGCTTGTTACCCCATTTAAACTAATAGTTATTATCACCAGCATAAAACATTTTGATAACACACAGTAATGTTGATGATAATACTTTTTTAAATTTAATTAATTACTTATCACATCGTAATACAAAATAGATAAAATACTTCCGTTCCTTTACAGAGGCGGCTGGTGGGTTGAGCTAGAGGGGGTGCAGTGGAATAATTAAATAAACTAAACGTCTATTTTTTATATTGATTGTTATCCATAATAATGAAAAAAGATGCACTGTATTGTTAAAAGAATCTGGTAGGTGTGTATTTTTGAAGAGTTTTTTTTTAAATTGGAATAAGATTAAAAATGTATTTATTATTTTAACCCAACTTAACAATTAATATTTTTACTTAATTGTTTTGTATTTATTTACTTCACTAGTGTGTAAATTATATAAATTTAGTGTAAAATGCTCAAGTCTATCTCAGAAAGAAACCTCAGATGGCTCGAACATACAACGCCACACGGAAAACTTCCAAAAGAAATAATAGGAACAATGGCTGAGGGTACAAATTATAGGGGGCGCCCACGGTGAGAATATCTCGAATCTATCCAAAGATACCTATGAGCTGCGGATCAAACGAAGAACTGAAATGGGTCACACAGGATAGAGAGCAATGGAAAAAAGTTGCAAGACCTCAGGAATTAAACCGGAGAAAGAGAAATAAAAATCTAACAAGTAAAAGTCTAAGGCTATGCATTATCATAAATAAATATTGCCATAAAAAATGGATAATTCAACTGGCAAACCTGTTTAAGGAAATTTTATTCTCGTTTATTAAACAAAATATAAGTATACAAGTCATATATTTGTGCGAGCAGCCTTCAGGCTGCCCACTATGGCGCCTCCGTTGTGGACAAGATTTGTTAAGTGTAGAATTTAGGATAAATGGAAGTCCTCAGACTTGTTAATCCAGATATAATTAAAAAAATATAAACTAATTTAAAACTAATAGTATAAGACCGTGCGCCGTATTAACGCTCCCAAACACGAACCGTAACTTGTCGTTCATACGTTAATGTGTAATAGTGTAACGTAGGTATATGTTTTTTTTTATCAAAAATATATAGTTTTTATACATTGTTATCTGTTTAACTATCTTACAAAGATACAATTTATTGTAGATATATGTAACTAATAGAGATGAATCGGATATCCGATAAATGTATCCGTTTTATCCGGCTAAGTTTTGCACATACAGAATAGTTGTCCAATTTTCGATCGGACACTCGGAAGTCGATATACTTAATCTGAAATAAAAGGTGAAATATCTATTGAGAGAATTAATTAATCAAGACTGTTTATTTTTCACAAGTTCGTCGATAGCCTGGAGGTAGTCTCGGCCTCGTGAACATGGGGTCCGTGGTTCGATACCAGGTGCCGGCATACTCCCCTTTCACAACACAAGCTTTTAGTAGCTTACTGTGAAAGATGTATAAGGTTGTATTTGGGTTTATAACAAAAACCCAGATATATCTTTTAAAAAAATAAAAACGAAGAGTACTATCGTCAAGACTACTTGACATTATCAAGAGAACTGATTATAAAATTAAAATTTTAAGCCAATGTTCAAAAAATGGGTGTATGTAAGAAAGGGGGGGGGGCAAGGATAATATAATAGTTAACCACAGCTAGGGAGGAGCTCAAATTGATACGATATCGTTTTTTATCTGAAAATTTGTTCAGACGGTTCAACCGGCTGGCGTTATTTTGGATTTCTGGCGACATTCGCCCAGTGTGAACATACTATAGCCGCTTAAGGAGTATTCACACTTGTTCACTTTCAGTGATCACTCTGGATGATCCTCCAAAATTTAAAGGTGTGAACAGACGTTTCATCAATAGTGATCACTAGCGATGACAGATGAAAGCGATTACTACCCGACATAATTTTGATAAAAGGTCCTTTCACTGAAACGACTATAAACAAGTTTTTTTTTTTTAATTATTTGTCTTTTTCTCATGTTGTCGAGAATTTTATTGATTTGTTTTAATTTTTAATAACAACTGTTATTTTTCATTTTATTCTTTTCAATTATATTTTTTTTACGAAAATACGTCAAACTACATACAACATGACTGTGAGTATTGACATGGCAGTGAGAGCATAGAATAAACAAGTGTGAACAGACGTTGAACAACTTTGACCCTGCAACTCTGGATGATCATCCAAAGTGAAACCTGAATGCTTCTTTACTCATTCAGGTAACCGGCCAATTCAACTATCTGGCGGCGACACATGCATTTATATGTAGACATTTTTTGAATGGTTTAGGTGATTTTTTAATAATAATAAAATTTAGTTTAAACTTTCTGTGTAGATAGATAGATAAGTTGTTATAGTTAGCAGTTTGAAATGAATATAAAATAATAAGAGATAACAAAATTAGATTGATGTATAGATAATATCAGTTATTATGAGTAGAATGGTAGGTAGCTGTTTCTACGTTATTTTAGTTAAGTACAAGCGTATGTAACCCGGCATCGCTCGGGTTTAATTAAATAGAAAACCTTGCAAATACATGGGTTAAAACAACAAAATCTTATTGAAAAAAAAAACGGAGTAAGCACTTACGTGGATAAAAGAAGTAAAAAGCTCTTCCCAATGAGAAAACTTAATTTTTGACTCCCTACATGCCCATAGCTTAGTAACAATAAATAGGTAGGTACCTACATCATAAAAAGCATTGCAAATCTCTAAATGAAAAATCTTGAAGTTTGATACCTCACATGCCCATATTTAGGTAAAAAAAATAGGTAGGTACCTACATCGAAAAAAGTGCTGAAAAACTCTTCCCAATGAAAAATCATGAAGTTTGATACCTCACATGCCCATACTTAGGTAAAAAAAATAGGTAGGTACCTACATCGAAAAAAGTGCTGAAAAACTCTTCCCAATGAAAAATCATGAAGTTTGATACCTCAGATGCCCATACTTAGGTAAAAAAAAATAGGTAGGTACCTACATCGAAAAAAGTGCTGAAAAACTCTTCCCAATGAAAAATCATGAAGTTTGATACCTCACATGCCCATACTTAGGTAAAAAAAATAGGTAGGTGCCAACATCGAAAAAAGTGCTAAAAACCTCTTCCCATTGAAAAATCTTGAAGTTTGACACCTCAGATGTTCACATTTATGTAAAAAAAAAATAAGAAGGCACCTACGTGCAAAAACTACTAAAAACCTCATCTTAATGTAAAAACTCGAAGATTGTCATCCCAAATTTCTATAAGAAAAAAAGGGTAAACATCCCTTTTCGTGAAAAAATTGTAGTCACATAAATGTTAAAATATTATAATTGTCCACATTCGAATTTGTATTTTTGGTATGCAGTGCATAAATGGGTATT